>CM026213.1:1795275-1874258 GCA_014839995.1 Xenentodon cancila | reverse complement strand
AAACAAAACCCACACGGGGGAACTTCCTGCACTGTCGCAACAAATCTGAAGAAATAAAACGTCTGAGAAGACGCATGTATTTATTTGTGTTTGTATTTCTCTATTAACACTAAAATATACATTTACTAAAAAAAAATTTTATTTTTCACTTGAGATTATGTTTGGATGCACATTCTTCTACAGAACTTGTAGTACAGTTTAAATGTTTGCACAGTCAGTAAATTAAGAGGTTACCTCCATGATACAAATGCCGACTCAAATTCACAGGGTGGAGGCGGTCCCAGGTTCCTGCAGGGGTACGTCCTAGACCGGTCTCCTGTCTATCGCAGGGCCACATGTAGACACACTTGGTCTCTCTCCTATGGGCTATAAAGTCCTAAATGAATGTGTCAAACTACTTAAAACGATTTGGTCAGTCAGAACTGACTGCTGCTTTGAACAGATGCGTTTCACCTTCAGACCCTTCCTCCAGTTGGAAAAACTCCCCGTTAAGAGGAAAGAAACCTGGATTAGGACCTGGATCGTAAGGGGGGACCCTCCTGCCGAAGACTAGCCAGGTAGAGCAGGAACTAGAGAGAAGAGAGACAAAAACACACCGTCAAAGGTACCAAAGACCAGACACATCAGTATAATTATCCATCAGCAGCAGAACTAAGACTTCTGTGTGATAAATGGATAGTTGGTGATCCACATAGACGAGGACTGCAAGTCAGGATGTCAGCAGATATCCAACAGAGACATCCATACAAACAGGTGAAGGCTGGTGTCAGCCTCCTTCACCCAAACGGGAACGTGGAACTTCAACGTGTGTTGGAAGTGTTTTGCATGTTTTGCTTCTGTCATGTCACCATCCATCTAAACCGTCCATTCATGACTTCTGACGTGTAGTTACGTCAGTTCAAACGTCGATGGCTTTAGGAGTGAGTTTCCGTAGTGTAGTGGTTATCACGTTCGCCTCACACGCGAAAGGTCCCCGGTTCGAAACCGGGCGGAAACATTATTTGTATTATTATTATTAATATTGTTAATCGTTCTCGTAACTGCCGGCCGTCACTGGATGAATTTGTTTTCGGGCGTTTCAATTTTACCCTACGCATTTCGTATAAAACAGCGCAGACAGGCTCCGTCGGACTTCCGAGTGTGGATAGTGTTTCTGTGATAACGGCAGATATAATATTGCAGAGAACATTCTCGAAAAAACTTACGGACGCGTCAAAAATACGTGTTGCCAAATTGAAAGAGAAAAAGATGAGCGTCAGAAGGTAAGGCCAAAATCCCTGGCCATGGAGTAACAGACGCCGGTTTCCGTAGTGTAGTGGTTATCACGTTCGCCTCACACGCGAAAGGTCCCCGGTTCGAAACCGGGCGGAAACATTATGGAAATATAGCTGTTAATTTTATTTATGAACCGTCTATTACGACGCAAGTTGTCTCTTGGCGCTTTCCAAAGAACCGCGAACTCCGAGGGAAATGTCCGGTGGTTTATTGGATTCCTGTTAACAGAATATAGGGAGCTTTGCGTTTTTGTCATAGACTGTACGCTGCTCAGAAAGCCGACTGGAACAGGCCGGTCAATGAGTTAGTTTTGCTTCGTATTTCTTCAGCCGAACACGGCCGAAATATTAGCAGAGCTACCGTAAGATGTTTACAGCGGGATAATCCGTTTAACATGTTGATTCGAAGATAAAGTCAAAAATGACTGTTGCGTTTAGTCGAAGCTGTGTACATGCTAGTAGTGGTAGCAATACGATTATGTATGAGGAAGGTTCGTGATTGGCTGAGGTGCCTGCCACTCATCTCAGAAATACATTTATTGCTTGATATAACCTCTCCAGGCTGCCATGGGTGTGAAATCAAACGATTTGGACCAAAACGGGTTTTGAACCAGACTGTAAATATGTTTATATTTGCTGTAAAGTTGGACATTTTAACATGGAGGTCAATTAAGACTGACTTGCTATTTTGAGCCAGCCTCTATCGAGGAACTGCAATGAGACTTAGTTTGCCAAGAGACGATGCGGAAAATTGTTAGAACTTGGTCTGTTTCTAACACAAGGTTAAAATGGAAGAGGACTCAAAGTCCAAGAAACACCATCACAAAAAAAAAGTGTTTCCGCCCGGTTTCGAACCGGGGACCTTTCGCGTGTTAGGCGAACGTGATAACCACTACACTACGGAAACCGCTTCAAACGTCTCGTACGTTCTACACTCAAATTTGTTTACTCACTTAAGTGGGCGCGGGATATTAATGAAGTTATTAAAAAAAATATTGATAGCGAGTTTGAAATCATGTAAATTACTTCATGACTTGAAATTATATATATATATATATATATATATATATATATATATACATTTTATAATTAGTACTTTTAAGTTGTAAACCAAGTTGCTGAGTCACATTTTAATACATTTTAACGACTATATATATATATTATATATTTTATATATAATATAGAAATTATATATATTCAACTCACCTGAACCTTTCTATTCATTCTGTGGTAGTTCATATCACTACGGATGTAATACATTTTTGCAATATGGTAGTTAGTGGGGGCGCTGTTGTCTGATGTGTTCATGTTCATTTTTCGTGTTATTCTCTCTTATTTTTTATTTAAAAGTTTTGCTTGGTTTTCCACGTTTGAAATGGTCCGTTTTTGTCACATGATTTTTGTAATAAATTAAGATGTACCTGCAAATTAAATGTAACTTTGCAAGCGATTTGATGGACTGCAATTGTGACGTAGATAAAACCATTCAAAAAAGCAAATTAAAGTATGTTTCCGCCCGGTTTCGAACCGGGGACCTTTCGCGTGTTAGGCGAACGTGATAACCACTACACTACGGAAACGGTTAACATGGAAATCACAGTCGTGTTTACACAACATAGTCGTCGTAAATACGAACCATATAGCATTACATTTTTGCGTCCTATAGTAAAAACTACTGAACACATTGTCTCGTTGTGTTTATCTCAGTTTAGTGTCTGGAATTGTGTATATAGACTCTGTGGAACGATAAGTAACAAAATGAACTGAGATTACAAGTCCCGAGGTGGGGTTTTTCATACAGTGAAAAAGTGCTAAGATCGGATTTACCGTGGTTTTATTTTGAAAGACTACTTTATTAACCGGAAGTCTAAATCTGGTGGGGGAGGATAAGGAAGTTGGGTGGTTTCACTTACGTCCGCATAGTTGATGAGCCTTCGTAGTTATGATTTGACAGCGTTGACAGATAGTTCGGTTTTTTAAGGTTAATACTAGAGAAACTGACCGGGCTAAATCAAAATCACGTCAGTGGAGTTGTTAAGGATGTAATGATGGCTGAAACCCAAAACCCCCTATCTAAAAAATGCACTTTCTTGAGAGACTATATCAAAACGTGTTTTCTCAAACATTAATATTCTTTTTGGGTACAAATGTTGTTCTGTCATTGGAGAAGATTACTATACTATCGGTTAACAAGACTGACTAGGTATTAGTGAGTTGCAAAGTAAAGATTTTCCCAACATTAAAAAAACAAACAAATATAATTTTGAAGGTATAAGCTTTTGAATTTTTGGCCATCTAGAAGTCTTCTTAACCTCATACAGGTTTGAAAAGCTATTGAAAGCATATACAGGGAGCCTGGATACAGTTACATACAATTACAATATACTTATAACAACAACACAACAAAAACACATCATACATTCATCATTCATTCTATACACAGCAAAGATTACGTTAACTCTGATCAGTCCGTTACAGAAATATTTTAACTTTATTTAAAATGTGGAGATGAATCTCAACGATTTTAAGCTCTCATCAAGCTTGTTCCAGATCGTTGGGCCCCTACAAGCAGTGGTTCGGCTGGTTACATAATTGAGCGGATGTGGTACCACAGAATGTCACCCCCTGTACAGTTGAAATGGATGTCAAATGGAGACCAAAGCCTTTATTTCTTAACCAGTATGTTTATTTGCACTGCCTGGTGTCTTATTTAGAAAGTCGGGCGGAAGCCACGTCACGTTAACTTGCAACAAGACGTCCTCTCTCTGATTGGCCAATGATTTTGCAGCTGCAACTAGCCAATGAGTGAACAGATACGTGTTATAAAAGCTCGGCATCAGCAAACCTCGACATTGTTTGATACGTGGAATTTTCTTCGAAGAAACTTAAAACCAAGATGTCTGGACGCGGTAAAACCGGTGGAAAAGTCAGAGCCAAGGCAAAGACCCGCTCTTCCCGCGCCGGGCTCCAGTTCCCTGTGGGTCGTGTTCATAGATTGCTCCGGAAGGGAAACTATGCGGAGCGCGTCGGAGCGGGCGCCCCCGTTTACCTGGCGGCTGTTCTCGAGTACCTGACTGCTGAGATCCTGGAGTTGGCAGGCAATGCTGCCCGCGATAACAAGAAGACCAGGATCATTCCTCGTCATCTGCAGCTGGCTGTCCGCAACGACGAGGAGTTGAACAAGCTGCTGGGAGGCGTCACCATCGCCCAGGGAGGCGTCCTGCCCAACATCCAGGCAGTGCTGCTTCCCAAGAAGACCGAGAAGCCCGCCAAGACCAAGTAGACGGCCGGCGTCCGCTCGGAACTCAACGGCTCTTTTAAGAGCCACCCATCTGTCTGAAGAGCAGGTTTCTGCGTTGTTGGTCTTCTGAACTGGTACAAGAAACCCGCCTGCAACCCGCCGTAGTGTCAAAGTGGCTGTCGGGGCAGGAGGCGGTTGTTTCGGGGCGATGTGGTTCCAGGAAACCGATTCTGAAACTAGTCTCTGTAACACTGAACATTAAGTTGTCTTTTTGTTTCTATGTGACACTGAACATTAAGTTGTCTTTCTGTTTCTCTAACTAAAAAATTACAGCTTAGTGTATCTACAGATCAAGTTACTGCTGCACCTTCAGTCAAACGTACTGTTTAGCTTGTGCAAAATTCTTGTTTGAAAAACCTTCCAGAGTCCTGTGGACCTGCATTTCCTTATTTAGACTGTATGTGTTGTATGGGTTAATTCAAAATTGCAAACCTTTAATAAACTATTGTGTCCCACTGTTTATAGTAAGTTTTCATGGAGTATAAGTATCTTGTGTACAAAAATACTTGGCATACTAGTATGACTTGATACCAATTGAAGTAAAAAATGTATACATATATTCTATTCAGCTTTATTTATACAGCATCTATTACAACCATAGTTGTCTCCAGGATATTTCCAGAGACCAGAACCCCAGAGCAATAATACTGGAGGTTACTGAAGAAACCTGGATCATAAGGGGGGACCCTCCTGCTGAAGACCAGCAGGTAGAGCAGGAACTAGAGAGAAGACACAAACACACTGTCAAAGGTACCAAAGACCAAGCACATTAGTATATCATCAGCAGTAGAACTAAGACTTCTGTGTATATGGGTGATATGTGGATAGCTGGTGATCCACAGAGACTACTGCAGGTCAGGATGTCAACAGACAGGTGGAGGTAAACACTGGGATGGTCAGAGGTGGAACTGCAGGTCAGCAAGCAGCTCCTGAGGGTCTGGTCTGCAGAACTTGTACAGAAGAGAAAAAGAGGAGACAGACCAGCACAACAAACTACAAGAACAATGGAGCACAATTATACTTATGAAATACTGTTAATAACTGAGGATTGAGATGAAGAAGGGAAAGAGAACCAGAGGAGGTGAGGGGCACCAGTCAGTGGATGTTGGTGTCCTCCTGCAGCAGGTCTACAGCAGCAGATCCAGATGAAGCTGTGTTGAAGACCAGCTGCTCTAGTGTGGTCCTGCAGCTGCAGCTGTGACTACTGGTCCTGACACACTAAAGTTTACACCAACTAGATGTTTTACTGAACACAAACGTTTGAAGTTTGGTTTTAAAGGTGGAGGTGGTGTCAGCCTCCTTCACCCAAACTGGAAGTTGGTTCCAGAGTGATGGTTCCTGATAGCAGAAGACCCCCTCCACACAAACACACACCACTGAGCTCCACAATGACTTGTTTTTCACGGAAACACCGCCTCTAAAGTGCAGAGCAGCTGGACCAATCACAGGCGGGAGACGGCGCAGTAGTATTTGAATACCCTCTGTATAAAACAGTCTTCGTCAAATTGAACGTCATTCTTCTCTGTTACGCTAAAAGAAGAACATGCCTGAACCAGCGAAGTCTGCCCCCAAGAAGGGCTCCAAGAAAGCCGTGACCAAAACCGCCGGCAAAGGAGGTAAGAAGAGGAGAAAGACCAGGAGGGAGAGTTACGCCATCTACGTGTACAAGGTTCTGAAGCAGGTCCATCCTGACACCGGGATCTCCTCCAAGGCCATGAGCATCATGAATTCATTTGTGAACGACATCTTCGAGCGCATCGCCTCCGAAGCGTCTCGTCTGGCTCACTATAACAAACGCTCCACCATCACCTCCAGGGAGATCCAGACCGCCGTCCGCCTCCTGCTGCCCGGTGAGCTGGCCAAGCATGCCGTGTCCGAGGGGACCAAGGCTGTGACCAAGTACACCAGCTCCAAATAAGCGCTTTCTGTTACCGATTCAACGGCCCTTTTAAGGGCCATCTCACGTCGCTAAAAAGCTCGATTCCTCAGTGTCTTAAACGTTTAATGAAAATGAAACTACATTATGTACGTCCGTGCAGCAAAGGGAGGGTCAAGTTTTAGAGCTGAGTAGAGCGTAAACCTCCGCTTGGAAGAGCTCTCCTTGAACGGTCACAAGGAAGTGGGGCAGAAGGACGGCGTCGTGTTGCCCTGCTGATCCGGTTCACCGCTGCCCCCATGTGGCCGCTGGGGAGGCCGCACCAACGTCTTCAGTACTACACTAACGTGCTCTTTGCAGTAAACTGCATGTTTACTTCCCGTGTTGAGAAGACTGAGGTCTGTGAGCAACCACCTTCTGAATAAAATGGCATCGCCTGAAAAACTTCTTTAGTAACCTGCCAGTACAACTTGAGGCTTAATTTAAGTCCATGTCGTACAACTCTTATCTGAAAAATTATCCTCAGTCATGGGAGAGTGTATAAAGATGAATCCTGGGGACAGATGCAGGATGAGTTGCAATAACTGAAATAAAACGAAAGATTTACTAGAAGAATTACTTTAGTTTTTTTTCTGTTTTTTTTTGTTTTTTGTTTTTTTGCCATAATCTATTTTCATAAAGATTATTCAACTTTAGTAGATGTTTGCATCCAACATTCAAAACTGACAATTCCGACGCTCTTTGTGACATGAGCATCTTTCCTGGTTGTTTGCATTATAACAAGACCTCCAGCCCAAATTCTCCAGAAATGAATAGTGGAAACACAGGTGCTTAAATCAAATGTTTTTTTAATTTGCTCTAATCGATTTTCAGTGGGAACTTTTCCACCAAAACAGGAAATTTTTCTTATTACAATATAATTGAAGTCCCTCTAAAGAATCTGTTATAAACAGAGCAGCGCTTTTATGGAAAGTGAAAATCTTCCCTTTTTATCTATCTAGACAGTTATTACGGCGGGGAAACACTGTGTTCATGGCGGCATAAAACGGTCATTTGGAGCGCATGTTTCTCTTTAAAAAGCTGCGGTTTCAGACACATTTAATTTTGTCCTTTTAAATCACCATGGAAACTTCACAGCTGCTCAGCACCTATATAGTTTTATGCACAATTTTAGATTTAACTCAGAGTAAATGGTAAGAAACCAAAAGTGAACAGCACCAGCAATCCCACTGCGGTTTCTCCAGAAATTTTTTGTGACTAAACTACCACCACTAATTTGTGCTCACTGGTTCTGGCTGAGAGGACGATGCACGCACAAAACTGACAAGGAAACTTGACACCTTTTCTATTTGTTTTTTTTTTAACTTAGATTTTGTTTTCTGTCACTATTTGTTAGGTTTAGGCACATTGTCATACTGTTTAGATTGAGTCAGAAACTACATAATTATTTGGCGTTATTTAAATTAAAAACTTAATAGTTGTTTTTAACTGAAGAAAAATGGCAAAGCCAAGGTTTAAGTTTGCACATTACATTAATTTTAATTGTTAGGGTGAGGAAAATGTCTTGCCCTGAAAGGTGACTCTTAAACCACGTTAGAAATCTTGTTTTAGCTCATCTGGTGACCAGACCTGCTCTCACCAAAAGCTCCACTGCAATAGATTTAACCAGATTCCTTACAACTGTTCACCAATTCAGATAAAAGCTTGGTATAAGGTTATGTCTACATTAATGTGATTATATTTTAAATCATCAGTACCCACACTGATTTACATCCTGTGGTTTCTGTGTTCAAGGTTGTGTATCAAATCTTTATTAATTTTGCTATATATTTATCAACCTATTATGATAAAAAAAAAATCTTATTTAAGTGTGGACTAGAAAAAAGAATCTGTTAAATGAAATCACAGCCAGCGAGTCCAAAAATAACTAGTGTGAATTGTTAATGTAAATATTGATTTGCCTGTAAAGCACTTTGGTTAACATTTACTGCTTTTAAAAGGTAGTTCGTAATTACATGTGATTTGACTTAACTAAATAAAATATAAAATGTATGCAAAGAAAAAAAGTATGCAAAAAGTATCTGAAATAAAATGTTATTGGTATTTTGGTGTGTCAGAAAGCTGATCGGTCATATTTCAGAAGAACTAGAGCTAATTAGTGACATAAAGTCTGGTCCTTGATTAGCAGAAGAAATAAAAGTTTTAGAAAAATAAAACGGTGTGCAGTCAGTCTGGTATTTTTCAAACATTTGCTGGAAACGGGAGGTCAAGCGGAGAGGATGCACCAGAGACAGGAGTCCTAACAGGCTTATCCGCCGATGGCGTCCCTGTGTTTACTGCCAGACAAAACGTTCCCCGTTACAACTTAACAAATCCTACCACCATGGCCCCTTCACCGGGATTCTGTCCACGGGCGTCTCTGCTAACGGAAAGGCCACATGTTGGGTCCACACAAAACGTTTATAGACATTTTCGGACACGAAATGTGAAGAAAAGTCGCTGCCCGCTCCACAAAACCAGCGAGTATTCCCGAGGTTTGAAGTCTGGTAGAACGAAAAGAGAAAGTTCTGGAAGACAATAGCGAGCTCAGAGTGGAGAGATGAGGGTTTTGTTTGTGTTTCAGTGAACCATGTGTCTGAAAACGACAAGTTTGTGAGGATTTTTTGCTGAAAATGTGGCGGAGAAAACACAAGTGTGGCCACATTTGAGGCGGCAGCAGAGCGGCGGCATACGTTGCATCTCCACGGTTCTCATGTCCGTTATAAGTCCCGCCTCCTAGCTCGAGCTCACACACGTCAGGACGAACAGCGATCAGCAAACATGGCAGAAGAAGCTCCCGCAGCCGCGCCGGCTAAAGCCCCGGCCAAAGCTCCCAAGAAGAAGTCCGCTCCACGGGCGAAGAAAGATGGACCCAGCCTCCCCAAACTCATCGTGGCCGCTGTGGCCGAGTCCAAGGAGCGTAAGGGGACGTCCCTGGCCGCGCTCAAGAAAGTGTTGGCTGCGAAGGGTATTGATGTCACCAAGGCAAACAAGCGCATCAATACCGCCGTCACCAAGCTGGTTACCAAGGGCACCCTGAGCCAGACCAAAGGTACTGGGGCTTCCGGATCCTTCAAGCTCGCAAAGAAGGAGCCCAAAGCCGTCAAGCCAGTCAAGAAGGTGGTGAAGAAGAAGGTGCCCGTTAAAGCCAAGAAGCCTGCTGCCAAGAAGACCACTGCGGCCAAGAAGCCGGCAGCCAAGAAGCCTGCGGCTAAGAAATCTCCAAAGAAGGCTCCCGCCAAGAAACCTGCAAAAAAGGTAGTAAAGAAGAGCCCCAAGAAACCTGCCGCCAAGAAGCCAAAGGCCGCCAAGAAACCCGCGGTCAAAAAAGCTGCGGCCAAAAAACCCGCAGCCAAGAAGGCAAAGAAGTGATCGGCGGATTCAGCCAGCACTCGTGCACCAAAGGCTCTTTTAAGAGCCACCACAATCTCCGAAGAGCTCCTCCTAAATAAGACGCAAACGTTGTATTTCTAAAACGAGAAGAGAAAGTCGGCATTTGACCGAGATGTTGATCGTTTCTACCTTTTAACTTATACACAGGTTTTAGTACTTACATACTTACATATTTACTACATACCGAGTAACCGTCAAGTCATGGTACAACTGACTTATGAAACAAAATAGTATAGTATGATCCTGTTTACAGGAAGGAATTTAATGACGAAGTACAGATCGGGTCAATTTATGTTAACGTTTAGTAACTACGTTTATATGGTGGTAAAAGGTTTTATTTGTTTATATATATATATATATATACACACACATTTTATAATTAGTACTTTTAAGTTGTAAACCAAGTTGCTGAGTCACATTTTAATACATTTTAACGACTATATATATATATATATATATATATATATATATTATATTTTATATATAATATAGAAATTATATATATATATATATTATATATTTTATTTATAATATATTGTATAGCGAGTCAATCCTTTTCGCAGCAGCCGTTATTCAGTCGCCGCTTGGCGCTTCAATTTGAATTTTCAAATTGAACCAATAGCTGAGCAGCGCTCTTTTCCGCCAATACCCATCTGGACCAATCAGAGCAGACGTCGCGTCGGCAGTCTCTTTAAAAGGCCACCGTTTGCTGCTCTGCTTTCATTCATTCCTGGTTTTGTACGCAGAGGACATACAAGGATAGTCATGGCCAGAACCAAGCAGACCGCCCGTAAATCCACCGGAGGAAAAGCTCCCAGGAAGCAGCTCGCTACCAAGGCTGCCCGCAAGAGCGCGCCGGCCACCGGTGGCGTGAAGAAGCCTCACCGCTACAGGCCCGGTACCGTGGCTCTGAGGGAGATCCGTCGCTACCAGAAGTCCACCGAGCTCCTGATCCGCAAGTTGCCCTTCCAGCGCCTGGTCAGAGAAATCGCTCAGGACTTCAAAACCGACCTGCGCTTCCAGAGCTCCGCTGTCATGGCGCTGCAGGAGGCCAGCGAAGCTTACCTGGTCGGCCTGTTCGAAGACACCAACCTGTGCGCCATCCACGCCAAGAGAGTCACTATCATGCCTAAAGACATCCAGCTGGCTCGCCGCATCCGCGGAGAGAGGGCTTAATCCAACCTGACCAGTGAAAACCAAAAACCCAACGGCTCTTTTAAGAGCCACCACACTACTCTGAGCTGAGCTTTCTAATGATCTGCAGGTAGCTGTAGAACGAGTCGTACTGTAACGTGCGAAATGTATACTATAAATTAAGCTCTGCACCACCTTGGTTACTAACGACCTGATATGCAAACCAAAGTATATGTAAGAGCACGTATGGCGCAAAACTGACTGCAACCTTGAGTTGTGTCAAAACAGCGTCTTTGATGGGTGTAAATACTAAAATAAGAACAAACGTGCCTGGTATCGGGTGACATTTATGATTCAGACGTAGAAAACATTCGTGAACAGAAAAACCGCAGCTGCAAGTCTTCTGGTGTCCAAAAGACGGCGGCAGAGCTTCGCGTATTAAAACATAAATATTAAAACTGAAAATTACACCTAACGATCACATAAGTTCTTTGCAACGGCTATAAGGGTTTTCATAAAACCAGTCCTGTGCCACAGTATCGCGTCGTGGACACCTTCACAATAAGAGCATTACAGAATTACAAGAAATTCAATATTTAAGTGGGGACTTAGAACCTTGCAAAAGTCAATGTAAAAAAAAAAAAAGTCTGTATTATCTGTATTAATCTACTGTCTTTTTAACTGCAGTTTGTATATACAACATTTCATTCATTGTTTTAAATTAGTTTCTCATACGGTTTTATAAATTGAATTTTTAACACCTGAACATAAATAAAATGGCAAATGCAGAAGAAACATTTGTTGGATTTCTTGGTACTTGCATTGACACCATAACATCTTCAGTATTTTAACAAATAAAAACCCTACAAATGACTAAATGTTTCAACAGTTTTGTAGCTGAATGTCAGCGTCTGTTGGTGTCGTGTTCCTGATAATCTGAATCTGAAGTTTCATCAGAATCACCCGAGTTTTGAGTGTTGAATGTTTGTAGCACGTCTGAGGAGCTCCGGCCACTTTCACAGGTGAGTCTCAAGGTTGACCACATGACATTCCAAGTCTTTATAAACACACTTCCGGTGAGTGACAGGGTTGGGGGTGTGGCCACCTGACTACATGCTAGCGGCCAAATCCCCTGCTCTTATCTGGTCATGATCAGACCGTTTGCTCCACGCACTGTCGCTGACACCTGCAGCGTCCCAGCGTCCATAGAGAGTGGCGACGGTCCCGTTCCCATTGAGTTGGGGAGAGGGCGGAGCCTGGAGGTGGAAAAACAGGGGCTGTGACTGACGGAGGACAATGTCTGCTGGCTGCCACTCAGAAACGAGGAACCGTTGGAGCTCTTTGGGCCGCGGTAGCCACAGTACGCTTGCCAGCCTGGACGTTTCCTCCGCCAGCGACATCGCAGGATCCGGATGAAGGCCTGCAGGAATTAACAAAGTTATGAGGAAGGCCATGAGGAAAACTATTGGCAGCTTTAGACGGGGACTGAAGGAACCTCGAGAGTCTGGTTTTAGTCAGATTTATCTGATGGATTCTAGTTTGTTCATGTGAGAGATGATGTATGAGAGCCTCCCTTATAAGGGAACTAATCATGGTGTTCCACCTGGTTCTGCACTTGGACCGTTACCTTTTACTCTCCACACGTGCTTATTAGCTACTATTTTGGCATAATTTTTCATTTCTATACAGATGATACTCTGCTATATGGAGGCAGCACCTCCTCTAAGGTGGAGCCAGCTCCAGCTGGAGTCAGAATGCAACAGATGATGCAAATCTGTTGGGTTCATGAGCTAGTTGAATCTGACTTGAACTGACTTGGATTACAAATGACTTCTCTCAGTCCTGCTCAGGTTAAAATAATGACCCTCTGCTCATTAACCTGCACTGGCTACCAGCTGCTGTTTTAAAAAACTTTAAATCATCTGCGCTGCCGTACAGAGTGACGTCTCGTACAAATCAACTCTCCAGGTTGCTTGTTGCTGCTCACAGAAAGGCCTTCTGGCAGTGGCAACCCCACATACATGATCATCTTAGTGCAGACCGCTCGACACCGGTGAAACCACCTGACAACTGCTATCTGAGCAAGAACATCTCTTCCATCTAACTCTGTTCTCCTTTGCGGTTTGAAAGAACCCTTTTCCTTGTAGAAACAGCACTTTTAGTACCGGAAGTCTCCCTCTGGTTTTTGGCCTGATTATGTTCCCCTTCTTGTAAGTTGTTTTACATTGGAACCGTCTGCAAAATACGATATAAAATGGGTGACACTTCAATTTGACTTGGTCTGTTTAATTTTGACTGAACTTGTTTTCTTTCTTTGTAAAGGTCTTTAAGGTGTCTTTTGTCGTGACGTGGGGCTTAATAACGAGGAGCGGTACCTGTTTGAATTCACGACTGTAACACGGGTAGATGATGGGGTTCAGGCAGCTGTTGAAGTACCCCAACCAGAAGATGAGTTTGAAGAGAGTTTCAGGAGGGCGGAGGCTGCTGTTGAACGAGCCTGACGGCGACAAAAAACATTAGTGACATCAACACTTAATACATTTAAACCAAGAAACATTCAGTCCTCAAGTCTGACTCAAAGCAGGAAATTAAGAAAATAGAGTTCCTTGACCACTAGAGTCTGGATCCAGACCTGCAGTTCCTCTTCTGACCACAAGGATCTGGATCCAGACCTGCAGGTCCTCCACTGACCACTAGGGTCTGGATCAAGACCTGCAGTTCCTCTACTGACCACTTGGATCTGGATCCAGACCTGCAGTTCCTCCACTAACCACAAGGATCTGGATCCAGACCTGCAGTTCCTTCACTGACCACAAGGATCTGGATCCAGACCTGCAGTTCCTCTACTGACGGCTACGGTCTGCAGTTACACATTAGGTAAAATTATACCTGATAATTAAACGACGACCCAGTGACTCAAACGCTGTCATCATTTAATGGAGCATCAACTCATTGGAGGTCTGAAGGTTGAAGAGGTTTTGGAGGTTTAGGAGGTCCAAAGCAGATTTAAAGGGTTTTTTTAAGGCCGTTTTTTTTGTAATTTTTAGGGGTTTTCTAATGTTTTTGAGACGTTTTAGAAGAATCTGGTGTTTTTGAGGCTTTTTGGATTTTCGTATATTATGTTTTCTGGTAGACCTTTCTGAGAACTCTTCTGCTTCATCTCAGATGATCAGATTTTAGATCGGTTGGATTCCTTCTCCCCAACCACAGACTTGTAAGGACTGGTAAAGCCGCTCTCAGACGATAAATGAAGAGTTTCACTCTTAAACCAGACGTCCTCTGTGGGAAAACCACGTGACACCTGCCCAGCATGCATCTCTGTTCTGATGCAAACCTCATATCTCCAAGTTTGGTGATTCTCATCTGAACGGAGGAGCAGTTATTTTGGTTTGAGCTCAGAGAAGTTTGGGTTCCTGCCACATCTTCCAGCCGTTCCCAGGACCAAGTTTCTTTGCTGGCAGAAAGCAAGGACAGCTGATTTCAGATCAGAAGTGGATAAAGCCGCGTGCCCGCTGCCTGTCCGGGTCAACAAGAACCTCGGACTCTCGGCGGTCAGTGGAGTTCCTGCTGTGGTGCACCTGGGCTGCAGGTTGACCTGCTGATCATCCCGAAGACGTAGCGCAGACCGTGACTCAGGAGACAGTCGGAGGACCCTGTCTTCCTCTCTGTCCATCCTCTCAGCGATCTGTAACCTGTTCTCAGGTCAAACATCACTCAGAACCATCAGACGTTGGTGTTTCCGCAGGATTTAAGACGTCACGTTCCAGCTGCTGCTCATCATCAGCTGTTGCTGAACTGATCGTCAGCGGATGTCCAGATCTCAGTAACACCAGATATTTTGCTTGTTTGCTTGTCTGCAACACTCAAATGTGTGTTAACAGACTGCCATGGGGGAAAGATATCAGCACTGGTCTTAGAGAAGCAACTGTTGCTGCACATCACAACAAGCAGGACTAAGATTTGGAAAACTATAATCTCATGAGTTGAAAACGAAGAACAAAGCGTTTATTCTAGCTTTAACGTCAACTGAAATGTTCCTCCAACTAAAGGAAATCAAGTCAAACGCCCTCAAAACTCAGAGGTAACGATACGGTGCTAAATAGCAAAAGCTAATTACAGTAGCTAAAGACATTTAACCATAGCCAGCCATCAATCAAAAGACCACACCCCTAATTACAGTTTTACCTGTTATGGTACCAAAAAATCAACCCCCGTACAGATCGTACCCCAACTAGACCAAAACTGACTTTAAATTTGATTATTACTGCTGTAAAGTTGGACATTTTAACACTGTTGGACCCCAAACCTGGTGGTCAGTGGAGGACCTGCCGGTCTGGATCCAGACCCTAGTGGTCAGTGGAGGACCTGCCGGTCTGGATCCAGACCCTAGTGGTCAGTGGAGGACCTGCCGGTCTGGATCCAGACCCTAATGGTCAGTGGAGGACCTGCCGGTCTGGATCTGGACCCTAGTGGTCAGTGGAGGACCTGCCGGTCTGGATCCAGACCCTAATGGTCAGTGGAGGATCTGCAAGTCTGGATCTGGACTCTGGTGGTGGGTAGAGCACCTGCAAGTCTGGATCTGGACCCTTGTTGTTGGTAGAGGACCTGCAGGTCTGTATCCGGACCCTAATGGTCAGTGGAGGACCTGCCGGTCTGGATCCAGACCCTAATGATCAGTGGAGGACCTGCAAGTCTGGATCTGGACTCTGGTGGTGGGTAGAGCACCTGCAAGTCTGGATCCAGGCCCTTGTTGTTGGTAGGGGACCTGCAGGTCTGTATCCGGACCCTGGTGGTCAGTGGAGGACCTGCAGGTTTGGATCTGGACCCTGGTAGTCGGTAGAGGACCTGCAGGTCTGGACCCGGACCCTAGTGGTCAGTAATATAACTACAATTTCCTTTACTTCCTGGATTGAATCAGACTAACAAATGAAGATGAAGGTCCTTGGTTTAAACATTTATTATCAAAAACCTCTAAAATCTCTAAAGTCACACAACAGAAAAATTGATCTTGTTACAATAAATGGTGAGATTTTCTGGAATGGATTTCTAACGAGTTTAGGGTTGATGTGTGGAACTAAATGGGTTCTCAGAACCTACCTATGGGGAGAACCAGAAAGAAGGGCAGCCAGCAGAGGACAAACATGCCCACCACCACGCCCAGCGTCTTCGCAGCTTTCTTCTCGCGGGAGAACTTGAGTAGCTTTACGGTAAGCGCATTGCGTGCAGCGGAGGCCCCGCCCCCACTGGACTTGGTGGACGTGCAGAGATCCTGGATCTGCTGGTTTCTGCAGTGGATTCTCAGGGTGAGCTCGTTGGAGTCCTCGGCTCGGTCCTTCATCATGCCGGCCTCCAGGTTTTTGGTGGTTCGCTTGGCCACCACGTAGACCCGGCAGTACATGGCCAGGATGACAGCCAGAGGGATGTAGAAGGAGCCCAGGGAGGAGAAGAGGGCGTAGAAAGGCTCCTCGGTGATCAGACACACCGTATCATCCTGCAGCAGAGACTCGGTTAACAACATACAGCCATGATGGAGACGCACCAAGCACATCTGCAACAAACCACCAAAAATACCCCAAAAGTCATAAAATAGTTGTAATTAATGGCAACTGTTGTCTTTCAGATCATGTAGAAGAGAAGATTCTGCATTTATGAACCATAAGTAAGTTTACGTAAATTACTCCTGTCTGACTTCATCGGTGTCTCTCGCGGTTGTGGAGGAATTCCGGTCCATTCTTCTTTTGAATGTTGAATAATGGTGTTTGGAAGTTCACGTGTACACAGCTCTCTGACGGTTCCACTACAGCAGGTCCTCACATTTCCACCACCGTGCTTGACAAGTGGGTCTGAGGTGTTTCTGCTGAAATGTTGTGTTTGCTTTCCTCCAAACATGGTGCTGGACATGAAGACCAAACATCTCCACTTTGGTCTCATCTGTCCAGAGGACGTTGTTCCAGAAGTCTGCCGGTTTGTCCTTCCATGTTCTTCTTAGACAGAAGAGGTTTTCTCCTAAAAACCCTTCCAAACAAACGGTACCAGTTCAGTCATCTTCTATTGTACTATCTTGGATTTTAACGTTTAGCGGTCTCATATGCTCCTGTACTGACTTTCAAAGGTTCAGAATTGTCTTAACAAGGTTGCTCCTCAACACCGACTACAGATCAACACAACCCAGGCATCTATCCCTGCCGCCCTTATAGGTTCAGTCAAAAAACAAACATTCTCCAATTATCTCTGTCAATGTGACTCGAGGTGTCTGCTTCAGCAAAAACAGCAGAGTGAGCGGGCAGCAGTGGGAAGGGGAAGACGAGCAGGGTGCTCACCAGAGCACACAGGAAACAGAGGATTTAGGCTGCATGATCCAAGAGACCCGCAGTTTTGAATGATGAGGTAAAATGACTGTTGATGAATGTATGACTATCGACTAGGGATCAAAACTGCATAATATGTGACCTTTAACTTAGTCTGAGGATTGAAAAAGTAGGGAAATTCAAGATTTATGTGCAGAAACAGTTGCTCCTCTTAGACCTTTGCTTATTTCTTATCCTCCTGCCAATGTGTTAACACACACCTGGGTCTTAAACACCACAGAAGTAGGAAGGTGGTACTTAGGATTATTTTATTTTTTGGCATAACTTTTCTTAATTAACCTCTCAAATACGAAGACTGGTTGTTTTTAAGCGTGAAATATAAGTAAGTCTGACCTTGACCACCTACAATCAGATGGTTTTGATTTGAAACTGTTCACCTTGTCTCTGTGACTGCTCAGGTGAGTGGTGGACAGGTGAAGGTCTGGTGTGGCGCACCAGTCCTGACTGCTCTAACATCTAACTGGGTTTGTCGGGGAAGAACAGCCTCTTTGTTCTGGATGTTGGTTTCCAGAATTAGTCCTCGGGCTCCAAATGAAATCAAATAATTACTGTGGTCTGTATGAACCTGAGCGGCCTCCTCATTCTGGGGAGGAGAAACAAACACAACTGGATGTTTCTCTGAACACTGACGTCTTTGTTGGATAACAGGGAACTCTGGGTAATCAGATAAACTTTTCAAAACAGTTAATTCTACAATCTGGCCTTGCTAACAGTCACATAACAAAGCTTTGATCGAAGCTAAATGCTGCTGATAGTGAAGGTTTGGGCTGCTTTCCTGATCATCAGGGGTTCATCAGGGTTCTGTTTTAGGGCCTCTTCTGTTTTCTATGGCCAAAACAGAGTAACAAGTAAGTAAACGCTGGAGTTACCAGCTGGTTGACTTTCTTGGCAGCAGTGACTTCAACAAGCTTTCAGTATCAAAGCTGCACAACATCCAAGAGGAATTCTGGACACTGCACCGGCGGGCAGGGAGGGATCGTAGAACAGAGGAAACCTGCTACACCTTTACAACCTTTCCTCCACAGGGTTTTATGAGCATTCACACCTCGGAAGAACCACTGGAGCGGCGGACCTGAACCTTCATGAATGCAATGATGTGGAGAGCGAAGTCAGCTTTGATTGGATGTCAGCCTCGCACAGCACCCCCTCATTTGCATTAAAATGAGCAAAGCTTGACTTTTTGAATATGTTGCCTTCCTAAGACTTCTTGCGAAGGCGATAAACACACCTCGTTGCTTTCCAAAGGAAATGAATGGGATGCGTCCGATGCGAGCGGTTTGTTGTGGGTGATGGACATCCGCCGTGGCTTGATGCCACAGAGAAGCTCCACAACATTAACTTCTACTTGAACTGATAGTTCAGTACTTCAAATAAAGACCTAATTAGTCCTGGGGTGGAACCGAAGTGGGAACGCTCCTCAAGTCTCCCTGGGGCCCCGGCAGCTCTCCAGAGAGGACATCCGGACTCTGGTAATGGACCTCAGTGACCAAATACAGTTGGTTTTGGTTTGGAGTCCAGTAACACCACAGGTCAGCATTAACAACAGCGCCTCCTGGACTTACAGCAACATCCTGACAGCTTTTAAAAACACACCCATCTGTTATAGCACAGCAGTGCATACTGGGTAATCTTCCATACATACCTGTGAGGGTGGCTCCTTCCACCCTAGCAGCGGGCCGATGGAGATGACGAAGGAAAGGATCCAGACGCCCAGCATGGCGAGCAACGCCCTCCTCCTGGTGACGATCATAGGGTACTGCAGCGGGTAGCGAACGCCGATGTAGCGGTCGATGGAGATGGCGCACAGAGACATAATGGACGCCGTGCAGCAGAGGACATCCACCGCCGCCCAGATGTCGCAGAAGATCCGACCAAACACCCAGTAACCCAAAACCTGCAGAGATGGGAGGCAGCAGAGTGTAATCCAGGAATCAGGACCTGACCAGTCCCAGCAGGTCTAAGACACCATCCAGGTATGGACTAGATGATCATGTCTCTGATATCAACTGAGACACTTCTAGACTGTGAGGAGAACGTTGAATTTTGTTTCTAACTGGAAGCCAGTACGTGGATCTGAGTGCTGGAACGATGTGTTCCCTCTTCCAGATGTTTGCCAGGATTCTTGCTGCAGCATCCTGACTGACTCGTAGATGTGTGATGCTCCTATTTGAGAAGTTAGTAGAAAGTATATGTATGGTTTGCACTGAAATAACAATGCCCCTAACCCTGCAGTGACTCCAGCATTACACCCTGACATTCTGAGACAATCACCTTTTATTTAACATTAAGTTGAATATTGAGTTAAAAGCTTCTCATCAGACACACTGTTAGATTTCGGTGAGTACACGTCACATTCTGACTAGTGACAAAATCAGAAAATATATATATATATATATATATATATATATATATATATATATATATATACACATTATATATATATATATATATATATATATATATATATATACACATTATATATATATATATATATATATATATAATGTGTATATATATATATAATGTGTATATATATATATATATATATATATATATATATATATATATATATATATATATATATATACATATATATATATATATATATATATACATATATATATATATATAATGTGTATATATATATATATATATATATGTGTATGTATATGTGTATATACATATGTGTATATACAAATACATGACCAGGGTCAAAGTTTATTAAAAGATGTATTTTTGCGTCTTTTATGTCTTTTAGACTCAACGACCCTACCCACGCAGGAAATGGACCGTTTGTACCGCTTCTGTTGGGAAAACGGTACAGAAAAGCAGACAGCCCTCTGCAAGTGCAACTTTAATTTGAAATATTATTGCAAATGCAATTAATCGTTCAGGTCAATATTTCATTACACTGTAAAAACTGAACAGTGTGGGACCCAAAATGCTTTCTTGTGGGACACCATTACGAGGAGAGCTGAAAGAAAACCTTCTGCCCTCACTGACTGAACGCAACCAGAGCAGTAACACTTGAACTGAGCCGGACGGCCTCAGAGAGTCCTACGACTCTTAGCCTGTCCAGCAGGATATAGTGGTCCATACAGATGCTTTTATAGAGGCCTGCTGATGATCAATTATTCAAGATCTAATGACTGCAACCCTTAAATCTTACAGACGCAGTAAGCAGGTACCTAGTATTGCCTACAGGATTGTTTTTTGTTTCGATTTGCTTAATTGTGTTATCATCTAAGGTTGCATTTGTCTAATGCTGACGCCCAATACAATCAGATGGTTTTTTATTATGTTTTTACATTAAAAACAACAAATCTAAAAGGAACAAATAGTGTTACAACACAGCTGTTGTGTTCTGTTAGACAATAAATATCCAAAACCTCTCTTTTCCATGTATATCTCTGTTCTGCTCACTGCAACATTCCTGCAGTAATTCTGTGCTATTATTATGCTGACCTTTTTATTATGTGTTAGATAATAGTCATGAAGCATTTTTGTGTGACTGAGGGTCCAAACTTCAGAGTTACTCAGTTTACAGTCAGGTAATGAAATGATCCCATATAATGAAATAATGAAATGTCATATGAGAGGAGCAGAACATTTGACTCATGAGAAACTAGAAAAGCAAATATCTTACGTTTTCCACAATAAAAGATGATTCAGAGAAAAAACTATATTGTTTGGACTGTAATTTTATGTTTCTTTCTTTATCTAGGCTGCTGCCGTCCTTCGTGTGTCCATCAGCAGGTTTTCTCCTGCTGCCCTGTTTAGCCTTCGTGCTGATTTAATCTAGTTCACTGATTACAGAAGTCTCTTCAGGGCACTGCACCAAGTACGCACACAACTTCAAAACCACTTCCACTCTAAGCGAGGAACCACAAGAACTTTCTGGTCATTATGCAGCCAGTTACTGACCCGAGTCATTGCCGTCAATATCCAGACCTCAGAGAATCCCTGCAGCCACTAGGGGGCTCCAAATCTACTGGATCATCTTCAACTTTCAGAATTTGTGAAGAAATAATCTGAGCTGTTTTCATCTGAAGTTACTCAAATAAGACCCTCGTTGTAAAGGTCTGAAACTATGTGCAAATATGTGTAAAAATACACATTTTCTAGGTTAAGATACAACATTTTTTTTTCCTCACAATGTCTGAGCTTGTAAAGTTTTCTGAAAGAAATTCTGTGGTTTCTCCCATAAATCTGATTTTATAGAATCAAAATTTCCCTATCAAGTTGTAATACATAGGGTAAGTTTTGTCTATCTATTTATTTTATAAAACAAAATATGTATTTATTTACTGTTACGAGCAGGTGCAGACATCAACAAATAAGAAACGTCCACCATTGTAGGGAGTTTAAAAAAGAGGGCATTATTTGTGAGTTTAAAAACCCACAAATCCAAAATGTTTAGCTTTTTTTCCTGACCTTTTGTTTTAAATGTGCAAATTTCAAAAGCTTGAGTGTATAAAGTCAGATCTCCAAGCTTCATTAAGCTTCATTAAGTTTTTTTAATCATGTATTTCCTGCATTTTCTTTCACAGTTTTGCAGTTTGTAAAACAAAAAAATAAGTGAATTTCCTCTAACAAATTATACAAATGATATAAGATGTAACTTATAGAACTATAAATAATGGTGGATTTTATTAACTTTTACTCACAATTATTAGAATTTATAAGTCAGAATTTGGTTTTCTCAAAATCTTGTGCTTATTAAATCTGAAATTCTTGTTTTCTTTTGTTTTTAATCAAACATGTGTATTCTCTCACAAATGTATTATACAAGGTAGAATGTAAGACAAGTTTGTGTAAATATTTGAATTTCTGACATTTCTTCTATTAATTTGTGTTTGTAAAATCTTGCAAGTTTTCCATTTTACAAATGCACATTACTAGTCTGATTTATCTGTCGCAAATGTAAAGGTCACATTTTCTGAGTCACAAATTCTTCTGTGTATGGTACAAGAATGTTTAACTGTTCTCATAAATTTGTGAGTTTTATAAAAGTCACAAATTCTGAGCCATCTAATGTACATTTTTAGATTTATAAATTTGCAATGTAAACATTTCTCACATTTCTCACATTCCCTCATTGCAGCTTTTTAAAATCTATATTGAGTATGTAAGTTAATAAGTTATTTTGTGTATCAGTGTAATAACTGTTTCCTTTTGTCTCTTACAGTTGTAATTGTTGTTCTAAGTTTCTGCAATATTTTATTGTATTGCGGTTGGCGTTTTCCAACCGTAGCTCACACACATATTTGATAAAAGCCTCCTGAGCTGCCGTCACCCCCCCCCCCCCCCCCCCCCCCCCCTCCTTCACACAAATATTAATGGTTAATACCAAGATTGGTAGAACCCAAGAGGTATATATATGCATTTTAATCTTGCAGCAGAGGGTTTTTTATGTGAGCATAGGTGTTTGTGTGTGTGTGTGTGTGTGTGTGTGTGTGTGTGTGTGTGTGTTCCCTTCACCAGCTGTCTGTTCACTTATTATTAAATTGCATCTACTGACGCGCTAGCCTCTAAAATCGTACATTAGGGAAGAACACTTTGAGGAGAAGTGTCCACCTAAAGTCCTAAAACAAATGTAGACCTTATTCTTATTTAATTTGAACAGATAAATTATCTCCAGTGTGATGGGGGAGTAAGAACTTCCCCAACACAGAATCTCACATAAAGGTCCCTAAAAAGCGAGAATCAGCCCCTGGAAGCAGCTTCACGTGCACTTCCAGCCTCTAACCTGGAATCAGAAAAACGTTCTGGCCATGATTCTGGGATGTGTGGAGGCTCTGGAGGCCACTGACCTCCAGGGTGGCGGACACCGGCAGCACGGTCGTGCTCAGCAGCAGGTCAGCGATGGCCAGGTTGATGATGAAGTAGTTGGTGGGGATCCGCAGGTGGCGGTTACACACCACCGACAAGATGACAAGGATGTTCCCCACGATGGCGAAGATGATGAAAGAGGCCAGAACCAGGCCCACCGGAACCGCGCGACCCAGGTCCAGTGGCGCGACGTCGGCCCGGTGTCCGCGCGGCGGCGAGCCGTCGCTGCGGTTGGAGGAGTTGGAGTCCGGGTGAGGTGGTTGCGCGGTGGCAATCAGCTCCGACAGGGAGTCGTTGGTCCACAGACTCATGACGAACGAAATGTCAGTTCAACGGTTACCGCATTTAACTTTTTAATCGCTTAGACTTGATTCTGGCCCCCAATAAGTGCTTTTTTTCTCATAGTCCTCCTTTAAAATCAGTCAAAGTTCTAGAAAAGTAGTGCAAAGACAAGATGATGAAGCTTCAGTCCCTGTTTGAGTCCAACGGCGGCGCGAGGGGTGACCGGCGCGGTGGCAGGTGGAGGCTCGGCTGTGCTCGGCTCTGCTCGGCTCGGTTCGGGGTCTCCGGACTCTGTGGCGGGCCCCTGCCGCCCCGCGGAGTTCCTCCTCGGCTTCTGCGGCTTATTGAAACTCGGCTCACGGACCTGTGTGTCCTTTTATGGTCCAGTGTGTTTGTTGCGGGAAACTTAGAAAAAAAGAAAGAAGAAAAAAATCAGACAGAGACATATTGCTGCATCATGGTCGAGAGACACTGACATCCTCTGTCGCTCTCTGCCTCGCTCTCCTCACTCCAACCGCAGCAAAAACACTGACGTCAAGATAGATAGATAGATAGATAGATAGATAGATAGATAGATAGATAGATAGATAGATAGATAGATAGATAGATAGATAGATAGATAGATAGATAGATAGATAGATAGATAGATAGATAGATAGATAGATAGATAGATAGATAGATAGATAGATAGATAGATAGATAGATAGATAGATAGATAGATAGATAGATTCTATGACCATATATTGATAAACAAAAGTAAGGGGGTTCAAATTTAAATTCAGGATTTAAAATAACGCCTCCTATTTTACATTAACCAGAATCACCCCAGTGCAGTCAGGCTCATATCCAAGCGCAGACCATCTGACCTCCAGGTTGAGTCTCTTGTGGGACTAAGAGTCGCTGCAGTTCCCCGACTGGCCGCTAGAGGCCACAAATGCGAGGAGCGTGATTTTTTTAGAGCATTTCAGGAGAATGTATAAAAATAATAAATTTATCGGGGTCAATGTTTAGCCGTTATCACTTCCTCGTCTATTATTGTCGTGCTTAGCAAAGCAACGTTGGCTAAACGAGGCTGTAACTTCTGATTTTACCTTCAAGTCGACGTGTTAATATTTCTGCTGTGAACGTCTACTGGCCATGTTTCAGCCATCTTCCCAGGACTGTTGGAACGAGGAAAAAGAGGCTTTAACAGCTCTTTACAAACTCCTGGATGACGTCACGAAAGCTTTCTCAAATTCTTCTTCACTCACAGTTTTACACTCAACTTGTAATCTGGTTTGCTGCATATAAAGACTTGTGAAGATCTTGTTTTTGACAACTTCACATAAAATATCGAAGAACGAAAATAAATATTATATAGAGAGAATATATATATATATATATATATATATATATATATATAAATATATATATATATAGTCTCATAAACATGAGACTATATATATATATATATAAATATATATATATATATATAGTCTCATAAACATGAGACTATATATATATATATATATATATATATATATATATATATATATATATATATATATATATATATAAATATATATATATATATATATATATAGTCTCATAAACATGAGACTATATATATATATATATATATAAATATTTATATATATAAATATATATATATATAGTCTCATAAACATGAGACTATATATATATATATAAATATATATATATATATATAGTCTCATAAACATGAGATTGATTGATGGCAGAGAAGAGGGGTGTTTGACTATTTAAATAGATTTCTTGTAAAGATTAAATCGGTGGTTGTAGAGTGATAACACATTCCTCTTTGGGATCAAGCGGCAGTAAATGAGTTATTGGAGTGTTGTTTTTGGAATCTGCTGCAGCTCTACGTCAACTACAGAAGTCTGAGTTTTAGTGCTGATTTAATGCTCTGTAGTCTCGTGGTGTTTGGACTTCAGTAAAAAGACTCGTGGCTGCAGCCTTTAAACCAATAATCGAGGAACTTTAATTGGTTCCCCATTAAAGTAATTGGATTGTGAAGAGTGAGGGTTTATTAATGGAACTGAGATGTTTTGTTCTTCAGAAGCAGATGAGGACATATTCGTGGAAAGCGTTTGGGAAACAATAGGTTTTCATCTTCAGAAAACTTTATGCAGTCTTTAAAAAAACTTTTATCATACGCGAGTGTTTGTATCAATTCAACCCAAATTTACATTTACTCATAAAGCACATTTCAACAACACAAGTTGACCAAAGTGCTTCACAGCATTAAAAACACACAAAAATTAATATGTAAATACAATAAAAAAATATAAACTAAAACACATTAAAATAGAGTGAAAATAAAAACATGTGAAAAGAAAATTCAGACCCGCAGTTCCTCTACCGACCACTTGGGGTCCGGATTCAGACCTGTAGTTCCTCTACCGACCACTAGGGTCCGGATCCAGACCTGCAGTTCCTCTACCGACCACTAGGGGTCCGGATTCAGACCTGTAGTTCCTCTACCGACCACTAGGGTCCGGATCCAGACCTGCAGTTCCTCTACCGACCACTAGGGTCGGGATCCAACAGTGATATCATCCCCATTGACCTCTATGTTAAAATGTCGATCTTTAAATTAGAAATTAACAATGTTTACAGTCCAGTATAAAAAACAGTTTTGGTCTTCTTAGATAAATTTTACAGTCACAAAAACTGAGGTAATTTTATTAAACCTCACCATGGAAATTTGAATAAAGCAGTTTACGTATGATTCGGGGAGTGGTTTTCTTGCTTGCTACCTGCCATATTGTCTAGTTGTCATCCATTTTTTCAACTTAGTGATTATTTAAGAAGAAAAAGCAGAAATCTTTTGATTTCTGACCTAACGGAACATAGCCATTTATATCTTAAAGAGAATATCTGTTGCGTCATTCATTTTACCAGCAGGCCACTGTGACTGGCTGTGGGTCGGTCTGGAAGGGTGTGAGGATGAAGTGTGTCTGGAAGACGAGAAGGATTGTTGAGGGTCCGGGTGGAGTCCAGCAGATGGTCCTGAAGTGGTCTGCAGAGGCTGGCCTGTTTTTTGACGGATCCGTGCCAGAGAAGCTTGGAGTTAACAACGAACATTTGCAGCAAACGTTCCAGTTTCGTTTCATTTACAAAATCAGAAATAACCACTGTGTTTATTATTTATTTTAGAATTTTATGTCTAATTATTCTTTGTATTGTTTCTGTTTCTGTCAGAGAAAATCCTCCACAGAGGTGTTGAACAGGCTGCAGATTCAACTCTGATCACAGACCTGTTTCCTTCTACTCAGGTCCTTCAGCGGATGATGTCAGCTCCATCACTGTGATGCAGACATGATGAAGAGAGGAGCGGTCAGCGGGGCCCCGGGGCCCATCAGCAGGTTCATCTTCGGCTGGACACTGATGCTGTTTCATCCCTGGAGCCTGAACGGGCTCATAAATAAGCTGAAAGCGCTGGTTCTGACTAGTCACTGTCTCAAGAAACCTGAACATTCATTTTTGGAGGTTCAGAGTTCTGCTGCTGCAAACAACAAGCTTTAGGGTCTGTCAGAATCCAGCCGTGCTGCTGCTGCTAAGCAGAAACAACTCCACGTCAGCAGTGTGTGGAGGAGGTCGGCTGCTTTCAGGTGATATAAGTAGCCCCCTGGGAACATGCCATCTATTTTCAGATCAGTCAGAAATGCGCAGCACGCCATCAGCCACACAGCAACAATAACTTAGTGTTGAGGTGATGCTGTGTGGACGGAGCTGCAGCCAATCACAACGCAAGTCCTCAGGTGGGAGGAGGTCAGGGGGCTCAAATGTTTTCTGAAAGTGGGTTTGGTTTGTGGACTTCAGATCTGGACTGAAGATCTCCTCTTCTTCACGGAGAACACACAAAAGAATCATCTGATTGAATTGTTCTCTTCAGACCAGCAGCTTTCCTTCAAAACAGCTGTGGTAAGAGAAGCAATCTGAATCCTGATGTTTGGAATAACTATACACTACTATCTAACTTGACATTTTTAAGCAAAATTTTAGAGAAACTATTTTTTTAATTCAATTGAATGACTTTTTAATCAAAAATAATGTTTGTGAGAGATTTCAATCTGATTTTCTGGTGCACCACAGACTGCCTTTTTAAAAATAATCAATGATGTTAGGTGCAACCTGGAGTCACACAAGATCTTAGTCCTGACACTACTGGATCTACGTCCAGCCTGTGATATAGTAGACCAGCCACTCCTTAAAAACAGACTTAGGCACCTGGCTGGCCTCTCTGGAACTGTTCCTAACTGCTTCAAATCCTACCTCACAGATAAAAGGTCTCTGGTAGGTATGGAAACATGCTCCTCAGGGATCCATGATATCAAGAACGGTGTTCCCCAAGGCTCAATTCTAGGACCAATTCATTTTCATTTATATATGCTTCCACTTGGGGATGTCATTAGGAGACATGGCATTCATTTTCACAGCTATTCTGATGACTCACAGCTTTACATTCCCATGTCTCCTGAAGACACACGGCCAATTGATGACCTTTATTTATTGTACTTTAGATATTAACTCATAGATCGCAGAAGACTTTCAGCAGGTCAACTAGGACAAACCTAGCCAGCCAAGACCCACGGTGAGGCTGCTTTCCAATACTACGCCGCACGTTTATGGAACCGCCTACCGGAGAACCTGAGGGCTGTAGAGAACGTTAATGTTTTTAGAAGTAAGACTTACCTTTTTCATTTAGCTTTTAACTAATGCCCCCTTTATTTTAATCCTGTTTTAGATTTTTCCACACATTTTATTGTTATTATATTATTTATTTACTTATTTGTCTCTTTCTATTATTATTATTATTATTATTATTATTATTATTATTTGTTTATTTTAATATATTTATTTATGTTCTTATTTTTATTCTTAATAATCTTCGATTATGTTTTATTGTTAATAAGGATTAGGGTTGGTGGGGAAGGGGGGGGAGGGGGGGGGTTCGCCTTTTTTTTTTTTTTTTTTACTGTTGTGCTGCAATTTATTGTATGAAAAGTGCTATAAAATAAAGTTTGATTGACTGATTGAATGCGTGTCAGATATGCTTCCTGACCTGGAGATCCCGCAGGATCCCGTCAGTCTGAGTCACAGAGGAGCGTCGTCATCATCACCTCCGTAAATCAGCTGCTGACAGACTGATGACGAGGACGAGGAGGGGCGGTGGCCAGAAACAGATGCCCCGTCACCGGGGTCAGGTGATCTGCTGGTTCAGTTCCTGACTGATTTTATACACTCAAGGGGACTTTTGTCTTCTGATGAAACCTGGAGGGACACTCAACAGGACCTCACAAACACTTGCAGAAATAAGGTGGTGGTGGATTTAATGTTAGAAAAACAACCTCAGATGAACTACAACATATGATTTTAATAATTTAACAAAAAAAGAACCAAACTCTTGAGGGCAATCCTAAGTACCTCCATATTGTTTCCATAGGATTTAAGAGGGAAGCTTACGGTCAAGCAAGTCATCAGCCCTCGATGAGCTGATCATCAGCAGGTGTGTAGACCTGTATAATAGGAGATGTTTGGTAGTTTGCTGATCTGGAGCATCATGTGCGTGCTAACACTGTGCCAAAAGGGGAAGACATTAGCAATGGTCTTAGAGAAAGAAGTATCAATCTGGAAAGGTTTAGAAACCATTTCTAAACTATTCTGAGTTTAACATTATAAAGCCAGAAAGACCTTTCACATGTAGAAAACGTTCAAGACAGTTGAAAATCTTCCCAGACGTGAATGAAAGCCTCTTCTGTTTAGAAGCATGATCTCAAACCCACCGTCCAGCACTGGAACATTGCTAGAACTTTAGTAAAACAATGCAGAATCCATCCATCCCCTTTTTATACCTATTTTAATCCTGTACTGGGTCACGGGGGTCTGCTGGAGCCTGTCCCAGCTCATTACAGACGAGAGGCCGGAGACCCTGGACAGGTCCGGTGCAGAATCATTTCTTAAAATTTGATGGAACATTGAAGGAAGGAACATTGCCAGAACATTGTAGGAACATCGCAGGAGTGTCCATGGCAGCAGAATTAGAAGAAGACTGAACACTAGTGATGGGTAGACGAGGCCTCGTGAAGAGTTGCGGCACGTTACCCAAACGGTATCGATTCTGTGTCGGTACTGTGTCGCTCAACACGGACACCTGCTGGACAGAAAACATTATTGCAAGCAACTTAATATCATATAAAATGTACAGTCACTAACAAATGTGAACCTGTGTTGTAACTTGAGTGTGATGGAAAAAAATAAATCTGCGACCTGACCGATGGTCAGATACATATCCTGGCTTTGACATATTCTGTGGCCTTCTGATGGTCCAGTTTGATCAGATTCTTATTTGTTCTGGTCCTTGTTTCTCTGCTCTGCTGACACATGACCTGACTTGTTATTGCTTTTTGTCTTCATCATTCTGTGAAATTCAAATTACTGTGCAACCTGAAAATCTTTGTCATTCCTGCATCGAGACGCCTGATGTATGTTTGACCTGCTGAAATTAAATCTACTAAACTAAATCTTCTCTCACGTCTTTATTCATGATGTTCTGATGAACTCAGTCTCAGTTCAGATAGTCACCTAGTGGCTAAAAATATTACACAGAGGTGTTGTGAAGTTCTTCCAACAGTTTGGCGACTACAAAGGGACCTCGTCTGTGCGATCTTTCTCGTGATGGAGCGGACATCCTTGGAGAACTACCTCCGACCTCACCCTGCGTATTCCGAGGTTCCCAAGACCCCTGGTGATTTCTGGGTGAGACTGTTTCATGTATTTAATGTTTCATGGCTGAGTTGATGGACAGAAGGTTGAGTAGATTTAAGTATCTTTTACAGAGCTCTGGATTGTTTTTAGATTTTGGATTTTTGTGTTTAGTACTTAAAATTGCTGGGAGGTTTTCTGTGTGTGAGGTTTCTTTGGACATCTGTCTGGGTTTTCTTCCTGACGCGACCTAGTGATGACCGGGGCAGACTCAGTGCGTTGATTAGTGCAGACTAATCCTTGTGAAACCCACGTTTCAGGCTGCGGAGACTCAGGCAGAAGAGTAGTAGAGTGTTTTAACATGGAGGTCTATAGAAGAACCGCAGGTCTGGATCTGGGTCCTAGTGGTCTGCATCCAGACCCTAATGGTTGCCAGAGGAGCTGCAAATCTTTCGACTTCATGGTTTATGCCAGACCAGCGAGTCAGATGCACACTATACTGCCAGCTGCATGACGAACGGCGCTTCTCCATCTGGGAATCTAATGGACGAGTCTGGGTCTGGTGGTTGCCATGACAACGGTACCTGTCTGACTGCATTGTTCCAAGTTTAAAGTTTGGTGGAGGGGGGATTATGGGGTGGGGATGTTCTTCAGGAGCTGGACTTGGACCCTTAGTTCCAGTGAAAGGAACTCTGAATGCCAAAGACCAAGAACTTCTGGACAATTCCAGCTCCCAACTTTGTGAGTGAGAGAGAGAGAGAGAGAGGGGGGGGGGGGGGGGGGGGGGGGGGGGAGAGGGGGGGGGGGCATCATCATCAGCTGCAGTCCTGCTCCTCCGGTCTCACAAGCAGCCGGGTTATCCCTTTAATCCACAACACAAATACATATGAATCTGAGGGTTTTTGCTTCAAGCATCAGGGGCTTCTTCCCATGACCTCCAAGCTCCTCATGTTACCACAGAAACAGACCCCAACCTCAGTTTTCTGTCTGAGTCCATGGGTGAACCTCCAGAGGAGCCCCGAGGCTGAGACTAGTCGCTGGGCCCCCACTGACCCCAATTACAAATGTCAGTCTGTTTACCCAGAAATCACCAGGATCTTCTGACAGGCCCACCATGACGTCTTCCTGTTACATCCTCTAAATGTGATTTGAGATTTTATAAAAATGATTTTGACGTTTCTTAGAAAACAATAAAACACTCAAATGAAGTTTGTAACACTTGTAACTTCACCAAAGCTGCTGTGGATTGGTGGGCGGAGCTTAATCAGGCCGATGCAGCTGACCAATCAGAACACATGAGGTTATTCCAAAAAGTACCCTCCTCCAACTTCTATTTTTACAAGAATTCTGAAATTATGCATAAACGAATGACTCTGTCAGTCACTTCATGGGAACCTCAAGCAAAAATATGAAAAAAAAGGTTTTCTGTGAATGTGAACTGAACTTATTTATACTTCAGGGAACGATAACAAACGTTTGTGTGTTCTGACATTTTAAACAAATTTAAACAATCATCATACGAGGACTTTGAGATTTCTGCCTATTTATTAATGGTGCAGTAATGTCATGGCACAGATCTGGTGATATTTCTGCTGTCAGTGAGTACCCTTGTATTTGTACCCACGATACATGTTTCTGTACCTACGATACATGTATTTGTATCTATGATACATGTATTTGTACCTATGATACATGTATTTGTACCTACAATACTTGTATTTGTACCTACAATACTTGTATTTGTACCTACAATACATGTATTTGTACCTATGAAACATGTATTTGAATTATTTGAAGTACCACATGTGTTTTGTTGTTTGCATTTTCGTTTGAGCAGTTAAAATACATTTTTATGTGATAAAAAATGTAAATCCTTTGTATTTAATTGTTTAAAACCGGTGTCTCAAGCATCACCACTGATGCAAGAGTTGAGAGCCAGTTTCTGAGTGTCACCAGGGTGGGAGTAGGAGAAACTGCAGAGGGTTTTTAGTGAGTCAATCTCAGCGAATCTCCATTTGAAACCTCCAAACGTACAGCATAAATGAACAAATTTAAAGCCTGATATAATAATCTGTTTTGGTCCCTAACCACATCACTGGCTGGCCACCCGTTTACTAGCTGCCTTTGCTTGAACCTCCACAGGGACAAAGACCTGACCAAATTCAGGAACCCTCCCCAGAGTTGGTCATTTCATTAAAATAGCTAACATTGCATTTAGCAGACACTTTTATAGGAAGAGACAAGCATTGGCAAGTCAAGGTTCTCAGCAGTACTTGGTCAGAGCTCCAGTAGGTCTTGCTTTAAATGTTGTCTGAAATGAGGGTGATTGGACAGATTGGATTAGAATGAATGTGAGATTACATTGGTACACGTTGTTGGTTTGAGTTAAGTCATTCTAACATCGCTAACAGAGATAAGATGTCCATTGCAGGGCCACATGCAAGGACAAACAAACATGCACGCTCACATTCATACCTATGCGGAATTTAGAATGATCAGTTAACCTAGTATGCATGTTTTTGGACTGTGGGAGGAAGCCGGAGAACCCGGAGGGAACCCACGCAAGCACGGGGAGAACATGCAAACTCCACACGGAAAGAATTGAACCAGAATTGAACCAGGTGGCAACAGTTCTAACCACTAAGCCACCGTGCTGCCCTTTTCAACATGTCTTTGTATTAATTTGACTAATTTGGAATGAGTTGGATTGTACTCTTTAAGTGCCTTGAATGATATTTCATGATTTGGTGGTATATAAATACAACTGAACTGACCTGAACTGAACTAAATTGAATATTCAAAATTCAGTTCAGTTTAATAATACTTCCTTTTTTTTAAATCCCCAAAAGTAATTTATTTTTGCAGTAGTCATTTTATTTAAGTCTCTTTTAAAAGTCAATGTAGAGGTTTATTGTAGGATCCTCTGTAGCAGTTTGAAGGATCTCCTGTCTGAAAACTCTCCTGTAACGGTCTGAAGGAACTCCTGTAACGGTCTGAAGGAACTCCTGTAACGGTCTGAAGGAACTCCTGCAGCGGTCTGATGAACTCCTGCAGCGGTCTGAAGGAACTCCTGTAGCAGTCTGAAGGAACTCCTGTAACGTTCTGAAGGAACTCCTGTAACGGTCTGAAGGAACTCCTGTAGCAGTCTGAAGGAACTCCTGCAGCGGTCTGAAGGAACTCCTGCAACGGTCTGAAGGAACTCCTGTAACGGTCTGAAGGAACTCCTGTAACGGTCTGAAGGAACTCCTGTAACGGTCTGAAGGAACTCCTGTAGCAGTCTGAAGGAACTCCTGTAACGGTCTGAAGGAACTCCTGTAACGGTCTGAAGGAACTCCTGTAGCAGTCTGAAGGAACTCCTGTAGCAGTCTGAAGGAACTCCTGCAGCGGTCTGAAGGAACTCCTGTAGCAGTCTGAAGGAACTCCTCTAACGGTCTGAAGGAACTCCTGCAACGGTCTGAAGGAACTCCTGTAACGGTCTGAAGGAACTCCTGCAGCGGTCTGAAGGAACTCCTGTAGCAGTCTGAAGGAACTCCTGTAACGGTCTGAAGGAACTCCTGTAGCAGTCTGAAGGAACTCCTGCAGCGGTCTGAAGGAACTCCTGTAACGGTCTGAAGGAACTCCTGCAGCGCTGTGTTGCAGCAAATCTGAAGAAACCTCTGACTGAAGACAGTGTTGCTGTTTCAGATTCAGTCGTTTTGGAATCAGAACGTTACGCTGTGTTTGGCCAACACTGGGTTGTGAGCCAACTGCCAATCCAAAGGCTACCCCCCATGTTAGAAATAAATGTATTACTTATATATCTCCTAATGTTGTATAAAAAAAACTTCCGCCCCTTCAAGCTTGTCATGATTTTGAAATCTAATGTGACTTTTTAATGTGGGAGTTAACTGAGATTAACTCACTACTGAATCCAAACCCTAGTGGTCAGAGGGATCTGGATCTGAGCTAAGAGGCTAACACAGATTTTACTGTCCACACAGGCGAAGCACGTTTATCTGTAAATCACATTTCAGCAACAAGACGATTCAAGATGCTTTACACAAACAAACATGAAAGTGAGGAGGAAAAAATAATGAGTTACAGCGCAGTGGCAGAATAAAGAAAAGTTAGACTTAAGCTGGAGTTACAGTTTAGTACTCAAATTAACATTGTTTAAATCTAAATTCAGATGATTTCAATAATTCAGTCAACGGCATCTGTAAACAAGTTTTAAACCTTAATTTAAAGGAAATTAGGGTTTCAGATCTGTGGAGCATAAAAGCTGAATGCTGCTTCTCCATGTTTGGTTCCGATTCTGGTGATGTAGAGCAGACCTGAACCAGAAGACCTGAACCAGAAGACCTGAACCAGAAGACCTGAACCAGAAGACCTGAGAGGTCTGGATGGTTGACAACAACATGTCTCTGATGTATTTTGTTCCTGAACCATTCACTGATTTATAAACTAACATTTTCAGTCTCAGTCTTTCGCGGTTTGTGGGACAACCTTGTGTGGGAGAAGGTACACCAAGTGGCTGTCCTAAAAGTCCCAGGGTCATGAGGAACATCTTCTCCCAAGAGAGTGATGCTTGCACTCAACAGGCTCATAAAAAAGGAATGTCTGCATGAAGTGAGAGTTCTTGTGTTCAACCTTCAGTCCTCCAAAATCTCAGGGCTCTGTGGGTCAGAAACACCACAGACACCTCCATATGTTCAGCACCAGCTCCACAAACCTGTAGAACATCCTCAGAACGATGATTAATGAACATTGATGTTACTCAAACCGACTGAATAAAAAAACAAGGATGCATTCATTTTAGTCTCTCTGGTGTTTCTATATTGTCTTGTTTATATTTGTTTAGATAAGCCCCACCCACCTGTAACAGTCATCAGATCATGCAGAGAGACTGAGCTGAGCTCAACCATGAGACATCCATGGACATGAGACAGTGTGAGGAATACTTTGAGGATCTTCTCAATCCCAGCAACATCTCTCCTTAGAGGAAGCTGAGTCTGAGGTGGCCCAAGTAGTTAGAAAGCTCTGCAGTGGCAGGGCTCCAGGGTTGGATGATCCACCCTAAGTAGAGTTGCTGTTGCTCCACATTGGGAGGAGCCAGTTGAGGGGGATCGTTCATCTGGTTAGGATGCCTCCTGTAGTCTCCCTAGAGGGGTGATTCAGGCATGTTCAGCTGGTAGAGCCTCATGGCAGACCCAGGACACGCTGGGAGAGATTACATCTGCCAGGTTGTCAGGGGACATCTCAGTTGTCCCCCAGAGGAGCTGGGAGAAGTGACTGGAGAGACGGAGGTCTGAGCTCCTTGACTGGTGCACCCCAAGTTCAAATTTAAATTAGTGCATGTGAATGGATAGATAGATAGATAGATAGATAGATAGATAGATAGATAGATAGATAGATAGATAGATAGATAGATAGATAGATAGATAGATAGATAGATAGATAGATAGATAGATAGATAGATAGATAGATAGATAGATAGATAGATAGATAGATAGATAGATAGATAGATAGATAGATAGATAGATAGATAGATAGATAGATAGATAGATAGATAGATAGATAGATAGATAGATAGATAGATAGATAGATAGATAGATAGATAGATAGATAGATAGATAGATAGATAGGCAGATGGTATTGTCCAGGAGGATGGGGACAATGTGCAGCTGGTCTAAACCAGATCTCGGGGTTCAACATTGGCATGTTAGCGCTAAGCGACCTCATGACAAAAGTAGCCTCAAAACAGCAGCATGGCCCTTTAAAACTTCACTGTTGGATTCCTGAGATATTAGATGCTGGAGGTCTGCTTCTGACAACATGTTCATCTACAGCAGGAATCAGCCATAAACATGACAGCGCGTTAGAAGCCAGCCTCCTGCAGGAGTTTCACACCGATGGAAGAAGGAAGCGGAAGAAAAGAACACGTTTGTGGAAATCCAAACCTGAGAAATCCTGAGGAGATCCTGCAGTAAAGGGGTGTAGCTGCAAGACAACTGTGCATGAAACTGATTAAAATACTGAGATAAACTAAAATTGGAAGATGGAGAGATGAACAGATGGGTGAATAAGAGAGTTTTGTTGCTGGGATTGTCGTGCAGACGGTGTCGTTATATAACGATGATTCAGAGGAAAAGCAGCAGATTTAGGGATGAAGATGAGAATGGTGGTGTTGAGCAGCAGGTGGAGGTCATGATGAAGAGGTGGAGGAAGATGAGGAGGCCCAGCTGGTCTCTGACAGCAGATTATTTGCAGTTTAAGTCTTGTCTTTCACGTTCTACTTTATAAATTCACACACACATTCATGCCCTTTGGTCATTCAGAGGACATCCACCAGTATGCTGCTTTCTAGGGACCTTCATCCTAAACGTGAACCCTAAAACCTGGCCTGAACCCTCACTCAGAAGCTGTTTTTCAGCTTTAAACTTTCACCTTCTCTGCATGTCCTGACAAAGCCTGAAACAGCGGCTGGTCCTCGCAAACACAAACAGCCTCTGACTTTATGGCCTTGGGAACTATTTTTAATCCTCAGTGAGACACTTGAGAACTTTACAGCAATATCTATTTTCTCTGTTTTTGGTCTGTAAATCATGTCAAAGTGGCTCAAGTTAAAACTCCAGACGTCCCTCTGCTGCCTTCAAATATCTCTCAGCTGAATTGTTGACTGGTCTCTGCAGCACCATACAAGTCAGAATTCCGGTTTTGAGCTTAGCACCCCCTATCTGTCGAGAGTAAGAAGGCAGTTTGTCTTTTAAAGTTTACAAAACACCAAAACATCGTGTAGTATGTAAACAATAACTTAGGGCAGAAACATTATTCAATAATAGATATCGTCAAAGTCCCACGGAGATGACGGAGGCCTGTATGGTTCAAATATAAGGGGCCCATGAGGGATAAAACTGGACTAAATAGTCAAAGGCAAAGAAAAGGTGAAACGTTGAAGTTTTACTCTCAACTCAACTCAACTTTATTTATAAAGCACTTTAACAACAACACCAAAGTGACTAAAGTGCTGAACACAAACATGGACTCAGAGAAAAACATTTAAAGTTACAAACATGTAAAACAAATGTAAACATAAAAGCATAAAACAAAAATGAAACAATAAGATAAAACACTAAAAACTCGGATCTCAAATTGATTTAAAAGCCAAAGTGAAAAAGTGTGTTTTAAGGCTGGATTTAAAAACAGGAAGTGAGTCGGTCTGTCTGATATGTGAAGGCAGCTCGTCCGATGTTTTGAGCAGCGACTGGACCGGCGCCGTCGCCTCGAAGCTTCCTCATAGTCTTATACACGACTAACTATCACTGACCTGCTGACCTCAGGGGGCGTGAAGGAGTGAACGGCTGAAGCAGGTCAGACAGGTACTTTGGAGCAAAACCGCGGAGACATTTAAAGACAAATAAAAGATCTTTAGAGCCAATGAAGTGATGCTAAAATTGGAGTAACGTGCTCTTGTTTTCTTGCACCTATTGAAAGTCATGCAGCAGCATTTTGAACTAACTGGAGCCGAGCAAGTGATTTCTGGATAACTCCAATGTGAAGAGCATTACAATAATCTAAACATGTTGCGATAAGAGCAGGAATTAAAATCTCAAAGTGATGTCAGGAAAGAAAAAACTTAACCTTGGCCAGTTTCTGTAGGTGAATAAAGCTGGACTTGAGTATAAAAGGTACAGAAGTCCAGTTTTACATGCAGGCTTGTTGTCGTAGGTTTCACTTGTTTGCTTAAAAAGTCCAAGTGGACATGCACCTTAGAGGCATCACTAGGCCTAAATAACAGGACCTCAGTCTTATCTTGATTAAAGTGTAAGAAATTAAGGGACATCCTTGCCTTCATTTTATCAATACACTCTAGTAATTGCTTATCAGGGTAAGCTCAGTATAAAAGTGGAATGAAATTGCATGTTTTTGATCCAAGCGGAACCAAATATAGTGAAAAAAGAAGTGGGCCAAAGATAGAACCATGAGGCACTCCGCATGTAAGAGGTACTCTGGACGACTCCACAGTCCAGTTTATTTCAGCACTTTTGGCTGAATAAAGGTGTTTGTTCTGTACTCCTGCCTTCTTTAGTCTAGGTCCTCCCTCAAACGTCCCATCTTAACACCACTAATTGGACACACATGGACCCAATGAAGAACCAGGACCTTCTCAAGAACGGATAGAAGTATTATTTTAACCTTGCAGCAATTACAGGGTGACAGACGATTCCCGGACACTGTTTGTGTATCATCTGCTGTGCTTCTGACAGTCCTTGAGTCCTCTCAACAGCTGAAATGGACCTGAAAAGGAAACTGATGACCTTAACCCATCTGCCACTCTTTACTGTCCACACAATCCAGTGTGTTATCCTGACCCTGTGATGCTCCTCATCCTAAATCCATGTTGGTCCTGGACGCACCTCATCTTGACACCAAGTGGAGCTCCTCATCGCATCTCACAGGGGGTCAGCATGGCTCCTCATATCGAGACAACAACACTTATGCCTACGCCCAGGACAGTGCCTCAGCTCAGGTCTTCTCCGCAGCAACCGTCTACTACATATCTGCCACAGTCTTTGTCGTCCACGTCGGCACATTCTCTTTCAGTGTTACACAACTGAAGTGTCAATCACTCTGATCTGACAGCATCCTGCACATCTAAACATCAGCAGCACCAGAGGCCTGTGGAGTGTTCAGACTTCATGAAATGAGTGCCTGTAACAGCAGCAGATCCTGGACAATGAATTCAGGGATCAATTTCTGGTTTTACTGATCCTGGATCAGCTACGCTTTGATCTGAAGAGCTATTTAAGGAAAAGAAGTTGTCTACTCAGAGCCTCTGAGTAAAGACTTACTTTCCTTTTAGATTAGTATCGCAGCTGATGAGGAGTTATCCTGTTTGGTCAGATTAAGATTTTCAGAAAGTTTGATTTCAAGAACTCACAAACCAACCAACAAACAAACAGAAACAATAAAAAAAACAAATCCTGCAGGAGTTTCTATGAGTTTTTAATAGCAGAACTGAAAATAGACCTCCTACAATATCTGGAGGATGGTACCACCCACAACAGGCCTCTGATGCTGAGTGTGTATGTGTCTGTTCTTGTCTTTAAGACTATGTGAGGACTACTGTCAGTGCTAGAACCTACAAGGTCCTTGCGCCCGGTCCTCACAAAGCAACTAATCTTTGTGTTCTTGTTCGAGGACACTGATCTGTTCATCTGTAAGTAACCCAAAACTATCAGATTTCCATATGCAGCATACCATACTATAACGAAGAAGAAATGGCAGAAAATTGAAAACAAAGAACAAATTAACCAGTCACATTTCTTTCAGTCCCCGCTGACACGTAGTTAGAGGTGTGCACCATAACCTACACCACTGGGTTATGGTGCAGCTGTGACATAGGTGTAACAGGGCGTAAGCCCCTGGCTGGGAGATGACTCGGTCTTTTACAGTCCCAGAAGTCCCAGAAACAATCCAACACATACTAGCCAGATGCAAGTCGCTGGCAGGCAAAGCAAACCTGGAAACACACAACCAGGTAGCGGTTATAGTGTACAGAAACACCTGCACCGAGAATGGGTTGGAAGTCCCAAAGTCAAGGTAGGACACACCTCTACATGTGGTGGAGAATGAAAGAGTGAAGATCCTGTGGGACTTCCAGATCCAGATCAATAAACTGGTGATGGCTAATTGAACATCTTGCCTTAGTGGAAAGTGGCTCCTTCCTACAAGCACCAGGACCGGGAAAAGGAGGAAAAGCTCCTCAAACAGAAGCCAGTACGTAAGGCCTACAGTCTATTACAGCTGCATCGCTTCGTGCTTCTCCAAACTGCAGGTTGGGCCGAGGGTCACATACAGAAACTTACTGCAGCAGAAGTTGAACTCTTCACACTCGGATTAAACTCTAAATCTCAGCCAAGCCAGCATTGGTGCATTTGGCCGTTGCATTTTTATTTCTGATATGCAGAAACAACTTTAAACAGCAGCTGCTTTCTTACCTGAAGGTTAAGTTTTTAACCTGCTAAAGATTTTCTTTTCGGGCACAAGTGGTCTTTAATAGCAGTGGTAACACAGGAAATTGGTGGGTGACATGCAGGATCCTGGATCTTCATCCTCCATACATGGACCATTGGGGTTGTCATGGCGACAGCCATTAAAATTACATCAGCGAGAATCAAACCGAAGGTTGACCTCGTTTTCTTCATTTCTGTCAGGTTAATGAGTCACTAACCTCCATTCATCTCCCCCCTGGTTCCTCCTCCACTCACCTCCTCACCCCCTTCACCCTCAGCCTCCCAGCAGACGCCATGTTCTTGTTGTCATTGTTGTTGATGTTCAGCAGCTGCAGGATGTTCTGCAGTGTAAATTGGGTCTGATTGCAGTTTAGTATTCAGTCCATCAGATGAAGCAGCTCCAACCGGTTTTATAAAGCTGGCTCGTGTCACGCACAAACACACCATGTTTCTCTGTCTCTGAGAGGTCCTGTCTTTGACGTAATGGATCCAAAAGCTCACTAGACTCTGGACACCAATGTGATTAAATTAATTCAAAGCTGTGGGCTTCAACGTTTTGGTTTCTGTAAAAGTGGGACTGAAAAACAAAAGCACAGTCACCTGAGGGTTTGTGCTTGTGGGCTTCCTCTGCTGTTTTCACGCCCAGATATCGTCACGTCTCCTCGTCTGCACTCATGGTGCATCATTCATGAAAACTGTGAGATTTGCACATAAATCAGCTTCTCACTAAAAACCTACACCAGATTCACAAACACCTCGCAAAACTAGACGTGTGTATGTTTATGATTGACTACTGAGTGTAAACTGGCTGCTGATTAATCGGTGCTAATCACAACCATATAAGGAGGTGCAAAGGTGCAGCCCCAACCCGCAGGTCCACCTGGAGAACCTGCAGGTTGGGGCTGGAGGACTCAGACCTGGTAATAGATTCCACTAAGTGGAATAAAAAAAAAAAAGTCTAATTTTATTCAGTAAGTAGGCCACAGATGGGACCACAGACTGTATAAGAAGAACTGGACAAACCTCCTGTGATGTCACCCTCAGCAGGCCTACAGGCTGCGTGGCTCGAACAACTGCAGGTCCCAGCAGACTTCTGCTTGGGAGGGTCCTGAAATGATCCGTCGTGGCTTTCAGCAGATTCGCAGAAGGATGTTTTCAGATGTTGTCTGGGTGGCAGCATCAGAAATAACCACTCCATTAAGCTCAAGCTACTGGCTCTTAGGGAGTCTTCTGGGTTATCTTCAGCTCAGAAGCTGGAATTCTGGCACCAAGGTGTGATGGGGACGAGGTTCAGGCCTGGGAAGAGGTGACTCATGCAGCCACTGATGTGTCTTCTGTCCAACGAAGCCACCAAGAAGTGAAGATGGACCTAGAACAGCAAACTCAGAAGTGACACTTGTTATACGTCTGTTATGTTCCTGCGTTGTGCAGCCGAGGATGTTTTTGTTGCCGTTTGTTGGCCCTCAAACTTTTAATCTTTTGTCTTTGCAGCTCTAATAAATCAGTCACCAGGAACACGTCTCATCTTTTACAAATGACTTCAAATGTTTAAGTCAATCTACAAGTGCTCGTTGGAACAATGACCCACAGTAGAATCATTCAATATGAATCTAGCAAGTATCGTCATATGGGTGTAAAATAGATGAAAAAGATAAATCTACGGAGAAATAATTTATTACTGTTTGAATGCTGCGATGATGGTTTTTAACATTCTGGCTGAATATTCTCATTTGTTTGCTTGAAGTTGCTTTACAAATTAAATAAAATAAACTGGTTTTGTGTCTGAAAGCAAGATGGTTGTAATGAAGAGCCGCGAACCCCCTGATAGGGTGGTAAAGTAACAATAATGGAAGATAACATCGGTATGTCTGATATCTACCATCCATCATTTGCTACTTATTGGATCATCAGTCCTTTTATGTTTGGATGGAGAAACCAGGGATCAAACCAGTGACGGATGGATGTGCTCACAGAAAGTAGCAACATTCAACCAGACTCAAACTCAGTGAATAAATCTGGTTAATCAGCTTTTCAGTCCACTGCAGCGATTTGATTTACAGCAGCAGCTGGATGGTGTTCAGTCCAGAAATATTCACTTTACAGTAAATTCCCACAAACCCTCAAACATCATCTTTGCCTCTAGTTTGGAGCTTGTTCTCCCTGTGAAAGCTCTGAGACGCCCCGTTCTGTGTTCTCCTCATGTTTGTTGTTTCTGATGTGATCCAGATAATCTCTGCTGGAACCATTTAATGTCCGTCCTCTTCTGTCTGTTTGCTGTTTTGTTGGTTTTCTCTAAACAAATCAGAGTTTTTTCTCACTGCAATGTTTGTTTCTGAAGCCTGACGAGGATTCAGGTCCATAAACACTCGAGCAAAAACAATTCCGATCAAACACATTAAGATCAGAACGTTTCCCTCTGGAATCTACAGATCATCTGTATTCAGTCGCACTGCGTCGTTCTACATGTTTCCATCAGACTTACACAAACAGTCATGTTCAAAAGTTAATATTCGGTTGCTTCTTGTGTAAAAATAAAATAAAATCCTCTGACCTTGTTGCGTCGGAGTTCCACTGGAAGTGCTGCAGTCTGGTTTTTCTAATCCTCAGGTCCCACCGGGAGCGAAACATTCCTGCCTCCACGGCTGGATTCATGAAATTAAAGATCATGTGACAATCGCATGGTAATCTGCTCGTTTTAAAAACATATTTCTCACCATGTCTTGTTTTTTCTGGAATTATATTTTGAATAGATGAGTTAAATAAAATGAGCTTTTCCAGGTTTAAACAAAACCTCTAAACTGCTCTGAAATGTTGACCCGCAACTGCCACAGGTTAAAGTAACGCTGATACCAAACATGTGGAACCAAGTTCGGTTGCACTTCCTCGACTGACCACTAGAGGCTCCAAAAGAACGTCAATATCCATCAACCTCCATGTTAAAATGTCCAACTTTAGAGCAGAAATAAACATATTTACAGACTGGTTCAAAAAACCATTCTCATTTCAAAGGTTTAATTTTAAACCCATGAAAACTCAGAGGGGGGTAAATGTTTGATGTACCATGACAGGAGAGTTTATATCAACCAATAAATGTGTTATAAATGTGTTAATAATAAATGTAATATGATTCATTGGCAGCTAGTGGCTGGTCGTTATCATTTCCTCGTCACGTTGGTACGAACCAGGCGTCGGCTGAACGCGACGGTCATTTTTGATTTTACTGAGCAACATCTAACATTTTTGTTAGATGAACAATGATACAACGAAACAGGTCATATTTATTGTTCCTCTGAGGCTGTACTTGTTTAATACTAAAATTCACTGTGTTAATAAAGTAAGAGAGGGAGTACTAATTTTAACATAAAAAAAGGGTTAATACTCAGTTCTCACAGAAAACGACAAGAAAAACTACAAACAGATGCATGAAGGGAGCAACTCCTCCTGATGAGGTCACAGGTTAATATGTTGGACAAATATGCGAAGTGTTTTGATTTCCAGCAGCAGGAATGTGATTAAAGAGGAATGTGGCACAAATATCATGTTGGAGATAGGAGAGACTGAAAATAAACGACCTCCGACCCCTGTGAGTTTTCATTGAGATGGAGAGGGAACGAGGAGACGACAGAAGACGAAGCAGACGCACTTAAACTGATGCTCAGGTCCGAGTCTCAGACAGGAAGCAGTCGTTTTAAACATCAGCCACGGCATTAAAGAGGACAGCTTTGAAAACGTCCCCTATTCTGTGATTGAGAGAATTTGTGAAAAATGACTCAATCAGTCAAGAAGAACTGAAAAAACCAGACATTCCTGAAACAGCTTTGAACCTTTTCACTTACTTAAACGTCCTTGGATCGTTTAATATAAACTTACGTCATGTGCTACCAAACATTTAACCCCCTGTACGTTTGTCATGATGTAAAATTTTGTTATTAAGACCAACATTTTAGTTTATTCTATTTTAATTTATTGTACCAGACTGTAAATATGTTTATTTCTGCTCTAAAAAGAACATTTTTAACTTGGAGGTCAATAGAGAAGAACTCACTGTTGGATTCAGACCCTAGTGGTCGGTAGAGGAACTGCAGGTCTGCGTCCAGACCCTTGTGGTCGGTAGCGGAACCAGACCCTCTGGATCAATTAAGGGAACGAGGCAGGCAATCCCACAAGAAAATCAAAATGTCAGATCTTCAAAAACTTGCAAATTTGCATGAAAATTGTTTCAATTAATAACACAAATTAGGCACGTCTGATAAACTTACAAATTTTGTATTAGAAAAGTCAGAAATTTAGAAAGTAAAATCACAAATCTGCATGAAAAATCTTTCTAAGAAATGTGAACTTTCCCTTCCCCTTGTAGCTACGGTGGTCCGGTGCATCTGTGAAACAGACCTGATTAAGACCTCAAAAATAGTACACATTTTTGAAAAAAAAGGGGGAAAATGTGTTTCCTGAAAATCCACTAGCAGCTGAAGGGAAACTGAAGTGAAACTGTGGTGCAGCGTATTTATCTGTTGAGAAACCTCCAACTTTGGCCACGCCCCCAAACTACACCACCACAAACTCTAACAACATGACAGCGTCAGTCAAAAGTGTTCTAGATTTCTGAAGTACCAAGCCACCATGGTCCTCCCTGCAACTCACCAGAACCTCAGACTCCACTGCAGGCATCCCAGAAGACCCTCTGGAGGACCTGGTAGTTCAGAGCTGCTGTGTCAATACTTTACATCAGAGCCTTCTTTACTGATTTCTGAAGTTAACTGATGTTCAAAGGAGATGCATATCTCCAGCATGGCCGTGGGTAGTTCCAGAGCTTTGGTGTTTGTACAAGACCACATCTCAGGAACAACTTGACCAGTCTGGATGACGGACACGTCTGTGGACTCTTCCCAGCCAACAGAAGCAACACTGAAATGATTGTATGTTTCCTGAGTTTCTCAACTCAGCCTGCCGTCTTGTCTAAGTTTATAATGCTGAACAGAAACAGACTAAGAGATCAAATGTTTCTTATTTGTCTCAAAGACTTGAGCTTAAATGAATCTACTTGAAGTTTCCACTGGAATCTGGTCTGTGATGGTGAAACACCAAAAGTAAGATTGAATTGAGCTGTGGAAAGTTAAGTTGTTTTGTTCTTCTTACACTTCTGGCTCAGTGAGTTTTTTGTCAGAGTGGTCATCTTCACACTCCTACAATCTTTAAACGGGAGTTTGTAGTACGCAGCAGTGTGGGCCCCATCCGGGCTAAACGTGGACTACTTAGGTCGAAGGGAGCTTCAGATCCATGTGGGGCTCATGAGGGATACAGCTGGACTAAATGGTCATGGCCTAAGTGAGTCCTGTCTGGACCCAGACCTGCAGTTCCTCAGCCGACCACTAGGGTCTCTGGATCCAGACCTGCGGAAGCTTGTAAAGAAGAATCTAATGAAGAGTAAACACCAAAATAAAGCAGCAGAGGTCTGTAGAGAAGAATGTCAACAGCAGCACAGGACCAACCTTTAATGTTTTAAAGTCAGCAGTCGTGTTTGTGCAACAGGATCCTCGTTTCAGACGTCATTTCAGTGGCAAAATCCGAAGTAGCTGCGATGTTTATAATGTTGGATCTCAGCTAAGCTTCGGATCCTTCCAGACCAACCCACGACCAGTCACGATGCTCTGCTAGTAAAATTCACCCAACAAAACATTCAGGCACTATTTATCAATGTATGTAATTAATCAAGAATTTATTAAACAGCGGGAACATTAATACGACTGAGAATGAGCCACCGACTCCGGTAGAAGTAGGCCGGGTTTGTATTGGATTGATGGACCGCTGGAGCTTGTTCAGATCCAACCCACGTCGGACTCTGACGTGCTGAGGGTCTCAGTGTTTTGTGATTTTCTGTCTGGAAACATCACTGTGGGTCTATAAATATCAGAGGGGACGGAATAAGGAAGTCAGAGCGTTGACTCATCGTCTGCCTCGTCGTCTGTCCGTCCGTCCCAGGAGACAGAACCACAGGAGAACATGCTGCTGCTGCTCCTGAACGCCGTCGGTGCCATCAGCCTCCTTTCAGGTGAGTCTGAACCTGGACCTGTTCACGGTCCAGGTGCTGGTTCACGGATGTGTGTTTGGATTTAGACCATCATCAGAGAAATGAGATTGAAATTTAAAATGTGTTGTCATTTAATACAAACATTTGAGTTAAACTGTTGGAAACATTTAGAAGTTGAGATGAGACCAAAAGTCAGTTGTGAGTAAACATAGTCAACCCCGTAGAAGTATTTAATGCTGTTGCTGTGCATCCTTCTGTTGGCGTTTTTAGTTGGACGTTTCTTTGTTTCCATGATTTTCTCTTAAGAGCGGAACGTTTTATCTCTCTTTTTCTGCTCGTGTCTAATGTTTTGATCAGAAACACTTTAATCTCTTCTCAGATTTATTTAGAAAGATACAAAATCATCTTGTTCATCTTTCCAAAAACCCTTCCACATTTTTTCTCTTTTATGGAAACCTGATTTGAGACCGTTGATGTCTGTGCGTGGAGTCAGTTTGCCTCCTGAAGTCCATCCAACACTTTGGCAAAGATGAACAAGTCCAGACGGGACCCGTCCACCTCTCTACAGTTCTCTGCGTCTGGTTCCCTAGCGTTCTCAGTGATGTCCGGTCATCTGCTCACAAGGGTTCTTGTATCACTGCTATGCAGATGACACCCAGCTTTTCCTCGTTCCTGCCAGATGACCGTACCATCTCAACACAGATACCCGCCCACGGTACCTTCGAACCTCCCCAAGACTGAGACCTGGGTAAATGCCCATCAGTCTGTTCACCAGGATTTTAAGATCCACTTTGCTTCTACATTCATCAGACCTTTCAAGGTGGTCAACATGCCACGACTGATGACCGGCTGTCCTGTTACCAGGCTACCGCTCTTACCTGGTCATGCTGGTTCATACTGTACAACATAAAGAAAATTACCTTTCTGAAAGCAGCCTTGTTTTATATGATATAAATGAGTCCCAGTCTGATGTCTTTATCTAAGAATGCAGGAGGAGGAAGTCCAGTCTTCATGTTGTTGTCACTGCTTTATGAATCAACGTCTCTTAGAGTCTCACCGAGATCATGAAAACATCCAACCACGTCTCAGGTGTCAAAGCAGCTCAGTCAGAAGCTGCATCTGCTCGGTTCTGTCCGTGAAACGAAGTCCGCCTCCCCTACACAGGAAGTTGGACACCACCACCTGGAGGACAGAAGCTGCAGTTCTGACACATTTACAAAAGAAGCAACTCCTTTTTCTCTCTCTCCATGTGTGCTTCAGCAGGAGTCTGCGTGTCAGCTGTTGCCACGGAGACGGTTGTGGGCGTGGCCGGGAGGGCGGTGCAGCTGCCCTGTCGTTCGGAGGCGGCGAGGCAGGAAGGGGTCGAGGTTTGCTGGGGGAGGGGCCAACCGTCCATCTTCACCTGTCACAACACAGTGATCAACAGCGCCGGAGACCACGTGACTTACCAGCAATCACGCAGGTATACTGACCAATCAGATTTATGTAGGAAGTCTTTAACTTACCGACAACCCGTCTTCTCCACAACAGATCTTTCTTTATATATAATATAATATAATATAATATAATATAATATAATAGAATAGAATAGAATAGAATAGAATAGAATAGAATAGAATAGAATAGAATAGAATAGAATAGAATAGAATAGAATAGAATATAGGGGACATAGACTCATCTGCCGCACCTCCATGACCTCCATCACCTCTTGCCTTCTTCTTGCCTCCACAGGTACTCTGTGTCCTCATCATCATCATCTCTGTCCATACTGGACTCTCGGCTGTCAGACGCTGGATTCTATCACTGTAGAGTTCAGCTGCCAGGACTCTTCAATGACCAGTCGTCCATCGTCCACCTCATTATCATCAGCTGTATGATTGCTCTTCCACCTCTATTTGCCACGTTTATGTCTTGGCCTTGTGCAGATGTGTTTGGTGGTTGAAAACAGGTCTGTGGTCCATTGTCTCTGTCTCTCCATGATCCTGCAGCTTCCTGTGTGGTTTTTACTCTTTCAGGTTGTGGTCGGGATGTGGGAAACGTGAACACACCACGCACCACAACGAGTGAGTAGAGCCTGAAAGTGTCATCTTCTACATGAGTAGGATCATTTCCTCCACTCAGGGTCCACTGCAGGTCTGTCTGGTTTCACATCAGGTTGAAGACCCCGAACCCCGTCTCAGAGTGAGGACACCCAGTTAGCCTCCTTAAGTTTCAGGTGGCGTTTCAAAGAAATAAAGTAAAACTAAACCACCCCATAACCCCCTCACTTAGGCTTTGAGTATTAATCTGAGGGGGTAGTGGTGTCCAAATGACCTGATGATAAGCCCCGCCCCTCCTACACAGATAAGCCAATGGCTGTCAAGTATCAGTTCCATAGGGACCAGAACTCAGACATCTGTAGCATTTCAGTTCCATGGAAAGACGTGAATCCTGAACAGTCATCTGTTTTATGACTTATTTGTGAGAGCATGGACAATAATGTTTATTTTATTCCATTTCCTGAATCCAAACAAAACGGAGTAAAATGTCTGCTTTGGATTAAACTTCAACTCAGCATCCAGGAGATGAACAAGGACGTCCACATTTGTTTTAAGATAAATCAAAACAGTGATTTTAACTCTGCTAATTTGTTACCTAAAGTTATTGAAACATTAGGTAGGTAGAAACACAGACTTTGGCTCCAGAGATGATCATGAATACACTGGTGTGTTTTGTTGGTTACCTGGCAACAACTCTAGTGATGACATCACCTGCAGCAGGTAACACACCTGAACTCTCGCAGTGAACTGCAAGGACAGAAACTCGAGGTGTTTTACGGAGACATAAAACCTCTGAAACACGGGGTCCAAGATGGGGGCGTCTCCTGGTTGGACATACACCAAAACCTCCCTGGGGAGGTGTTCACGAGGCATGCTAACCAGGTAAAGATAACCACTCCTACTGGCCCCTCCCAGACAGACAGAACGGTGTAGCCACACCCAGAGGAGCAGGATGCGACAAAGAACTGTTTGATCAGTCAGTTTCTGCTTATACTGAAGTCAAGATGCTGGTTTTGAGATTCTCTGGTCTGTTTTTGTCAGGTGACAACACAGCGACGACAGGAAGTGATGTCATAGAAGGTGACGGAACAGAACCAATAATGGCTCTAGTTCAGGTATCACTTGACACCTCCACTGACATTTACTGTGAAACCACACATCTGATGAAAAGACACGATGATCCGATGTTGAAGCAGAGACACTTTATACTCATTATGGTTTATTTGTTCATTCTTTTGATTGTTTTAGTGTTTTTAGGCCTCCATGTTTATTAGTTTGTTTGTCTGTTGACAGTCACATGATCAGCAGGAGGACATATATGACACTCTTCGGGTGTCTGTTGGAAACACTTTGAGACTGTCCTTCATCGTTTTCATCCCTGCTCTACTGCTGACTGCTGCACACAGTCAGTACACACACACACGCACACGCACACGCACGCACACACACGCACGCACACACACGCACACACACACACACACACGCACGCTCACACACGCACGCACACGCACGCGCACACACACACGCACGCACACACACGCACACACACACACACACACACGCACGCTCACACACGCACGCACACGCACGCGCACGCACGCACACACACGCACGCACGCACACTCAGATCCCATTTCTGTATTTAAAGAAAGTACTGGACGTGTGTGTGTGCTGCAGGAGTTTGGAGATCTAAATGGAGATCAGAGACCAACGGGATGCCAGACCAGTCAGAGCTGGGGCAGGACAGCTCCGTCTGAAAAGAGAGACAACTTTGGTTTCTGACCGAGGCAGCAGAGTCCAGTTCCCCGAAAAACAGAAATTCTTTTGCTGCCAGAACCTCAGCAGTAAATCTTGGACTTTTTCTATTCATGATAACAGAGGTGAACCACTGGACCCTGTGTGATTTTTTTAAAATAAATAATCAAAAGACTTCCTGTTTTATAATTTTTCTCATGTTAGTTTTTACAATGTTAAGACAGTCAGTTGTTATGGTAACCGGCAGAGCCGTCAGCATCCACGGCGATACGGGAGCCACACAGTTCTTCATAAGGGAGTGTTTGGTCCATGTTTTTTTTCTCTTTTGTATAAACGTGATTTTAAGTCCGTTTTACGCCTGTACGAGTACTTCAGAGCACCTAATGTTTCTACACCAGCATGAGGTGGAAATGGCTTCAAATGCCCTCTGGTGGCACTGCTTTTGTAGATGGATTGTCGCTACCCACGATGTATTATACACATTTCTATTTCAGTGATGTTTTATTAAAATCTCAACATTAAAAACAATGAAACCAGCAGTATTTAAATCAAAATGTATAAGTCTGAATATAAAAATAACTGAATCAAACTTCAACAGTGAGTATTTACACACTAAAGAGCAGAACAATTTGAACAAATAAAAGGATTATTGTATTATTTAATTGAATTTTTCTATGTCTGAAATGTTTGTATTGTCTTGATAGAAAATGCAAACATAATCTAATTTTTAAAAATGTGCAAAGAAGCAGTATTTAGGAAATCATTTTTAAAACCTAGATCGGTTCCTTCGGACTGAAGACGATACCAGGACTCTTCTATCATCTACATGATCATTCTGAGGCTGAGTGACAAAGAGACAAACAGAAAAGGAGGTTTTGGTGTGAACTTGGACATTTTACATTCAGGGGGATACAGAGCGCATCAGAACCTGTAAATACTCGGCTGCGCTGCTACAAACCTGGAGGATAAGAAGCAGGTGCTGCCACACTTGGAGGAGCCGGTTCTCCTGAGGACCTCTGATGCTGACCCGCCTTCTTCTTCAGGTCCTGCCAAAGCAGGTACAGTTTGCTGCCTGGAATCGTTTCCTGAGAGTAAACGAAGCATTTCCACCTTCTCTCTTCTCCCAGACATCCCTCTGAGTCTTATGGAATGGAGCCGAAACCCGGCCGGTGGTCATCCTCACAACCTGGAGGAGGTTTCACTTCGCTTTCAGCTGAATAGTTTCTCAGGTCTCTGGTTTCCTGAAAGCTTCTGGAATAATCCAGAAATGAAAGGAGGTTGTCCTTCTTGGTCCCTCCCGACTAAACAGTCCAGCTCTGCTCTTCCTCAAGAGAATGAATGGGAAAAGTTAAGAGAGTTAACTAAACTGTTTGCTCCAGTTTTATTTAGATTCAGTAATCGTCTGGACACGGGTCCGAGTCCCGGTTGCAGCAAAGTCTGTCAGACGTTATCATGTGTAACAGGTATTTTTGTATAATGTTAAAATTTCTTTGTTATTCTTGGTAAAGTGGTAAATATTTCATCTATTTTTCTTGTGTGCGTAAATGTGCGTGTAGTGTGGTGAGACCTTGTGGGGTTGGGACGTCTCAATGGCTGGTGGGGGGCCTGGGTACTGGTACTGGTACTGGTACTGGTACTGGTACTGGTGTTGGTACTGGTACTGGTACTGGTACTGGTACTGGTGTTGGTGCTGGTGCTGGTACTGGTACTGGTGTTGGTACTGGTACTGGTGCTGGTGCTGGTACTGGTACTGGTGTTGGTGCTGGTAATGGTACTGGTGCTGGTACTGGTACTGGTACTGGTGCTGGTGCTGGTAATGGTACTGGTGTTGGTGCTGGTACTGGTACTGGTGCTGGTACTGGTACTGGTACTGGTGTTGGTGCTGGTGCTGGTGCTGGTACAGGTACTGGTACTGGTACTGGTACTGGTGTTGGTGCTGGTGCTGGTGCTGGTGCTGGTACTGGTACTGGTGTTGGTACTGGTACTGGTACTGGTACTGGTGCTGGTGTTGGTACTGGTACTGGTACTGGTACTGGTACTGGTACTGGTGTTGGTGCTGGTGCTGGTGCTGGTACTGGTACTGGTGTTGGTACTGGTGCTGGTGTTGGTGTTGGTGTTGGTGTTGGTGCTGGTACTGGTACTGGTACTGGTACTGGTACTGGTGCTGATGCTGGTGCTGGTGCTGGTGCTGGTGCTGGTGCTGGTACAGGTAATGGTGTTGGTGTTGGTGTTGGTGCTGGTACTGGTACTGGTACTGGTGCTGGTGCTGGTGCTGGTACTGGTACTGGTACTGGTGTTGGTGTTGGTGTTGGTGCTGGTACTGGTACTGGTACTGGTGCTGGTACTGGTGCTGGTGCTGGTGCTGGTGCTGGTACTGGTGCTGGTGCTGGTACTGGTGTTGGTACTGGTGCTGGTACTGGTACTGGTGCTGGTACTGGTACTGGTACTGGTACTGGTGTTGGTGCTGGTACTGGTGCTGGTACTGGTACTGGTGCTGGTGCTGGTACTGGTACTGGTACTGGTGCTGGTGCGTTGTCTTGTCCTGTCCAGTCGGAACCGGGGACTTCCTGGTACTGTTCTGTTACTACTAAGCAGACAATCATATTTGTTGAGGTCCGCGTCGTCATCAAATGTAGTAACATGTCTCGTAGAGGTGCACGTAAGAGTATGGTGGCGGTTGCAGTTAGGTTCTCGGATACTTCAGATTTTCGGTAATAGAGTGAAGCTGAAAGATGTTTTCATGGTAGAGTACAGACTGGAGGTTGATTTATCAAAATAAAGCCTATTAAAATATTAATGCTGACATTTGTCAAGGTTTTTCATGCATTTGTCATTCCAAAAGCAGAAAACCCGAGCTGCATCCCCATTATCCTAAATATACCATGACATTATATTTATCAGACGCTTTTATCCAGAAACCCTTCCAGAGCACCAACCTCTCTGCATTTAGGGCCAGTGGGGCCACCAGATGTCGCTATGGAGCAACAAGCTGCCTTAAAGTAAGTGTAACAGAATCTGTCGTTATCACAGATGTAATTATATGAAGACTGATTGTCTTACAAAGACAATTCTGTTTTGTATATTTGTGTATTTATATTGTCAGAGGTATTTGTCAGAATGCTGACAGGCATGAAGTCATGAAGCAGCCTCGAAGTGACCAGCAGAACATTTAACCACATATCTAAAATTGTTTGCCATCACATTAATAACAACAAAATATTTTCTTCATAATGTGAATATCTATGCTCTGTTAGTTCCTCCCATTTGGTCCTGTTGAAAACAATAATTGACTGGTGCCTCCAGTCTCAACTAATCTGCAGGTGTTTGCTGACATTGACTTGTTTCTTAGTTGCTTTGCAGAGAAGGTAAAAGATGCCCCATTAAGCCTTCAGCTGCCCTTTCAACCGGTTCTGTTCCTACTTCTAAACACGCTATTGTTAAACCAGTTTTTGAAAAAAATCTAACCTGGATCCATCTCTACCTCTGAGCTACAAGCCAACAACAAGCATCTTATCTGGAAAACATCAGTCAGATTTCCACTGGTTGGACTGGTTCAACTCCAACCTCGCTGACAGGAGCTTGCTGTGGAGTTCCTCAGGGATACGTTCTTGGATCTCTCTGGTTTACTTTGTACGTTTCCTCTTGAACCCTTAATTACAAATTTTACCAACATTTCTTACCATATTTATGCTGCTGTATCCAGCTTATCTGCTGTTTCTTTCCAAATTACTCTTTCAGTCTCTTTAACTGCTATCAAGTCTTGGTTAACTGCAAACTCTCAAGAAAAAATAAAATTATTAGTTCTCAAATCCTAGAACACACAGCAGATAGTCTTGATATAGTCAACGCCACCGCTTGTAGTGCAGGTCAGAATTACTTTGCAATGAAATTGATGTTGTTGTTTTTTTTCTTTCAACTTTCCTGAATGCCGACAGTCTTTGCTTGAGAAACACAAACTACACCGGTCTTTGCTGGAATGCCTCGAGGGTCTTGGGGTGTCATTTTAGGTTACAGTTTCTCTTTTTTTTTTTTAAGTTTTAATTCACTATGTTGGTGCATTTTAAGTCTTAGTCAGATGGAATGGTTGACTCTGGGTCACCACGGAAACCATTAACTGCTAGTTAGATTTTTCTTAAATGAAACTGTGAATGCGTCACCATGGAAACTGCTGACTGCTGGCAGCTTTTCTGTTAAATGTTGCACACGAACCTTGATAGATGGATCAAAAAATCTTTAGCTGTAAGCAACAGCTGACGGACAGGCAGTCGCAGCAATTCAAACACAAATATCTCAAATATCTCTTGTTTTTCACAGCAGTCAGTCACAATAAAAACAATCTAGCACCAGGTGATGAAAATGACCTGGTATGAGATGTTGCACAGATGTAAATACTGACTGGTTCCCTTGTTTCCAGCAGCATCGTCAAGTATTACTCATGCTGGTATCACAATAATTCTACTGTTAGTTATTGTAAAATGTTTATGTAAATGTCCAAAGTCAAACACTTTTTACATCTTCTGAGAGATTCAAAGGGCGTATGATGGTGTGAATTCCTGTCATTTGCAGTGACGCGTTCAACTGTTGCATTTCAGCTGGTGAAGAAATGAGACTCGGAGTCGAGGCTTTTGTACAGGAAACAGATGACTGCATCGAACAGGAAGTACAGCTCTGACCATGCTCTATAAACCATCTGCCCATCATAAACCCTCACCACACTGCTCCGAGGAAATCGCTTTTCTGATCCTGTTTTCTAAAATAGGACTCGTTTAAATGTTTACTGACTCTTCATGAATCTGCACATCTGGGTGTTTAAATGTGGACTTAAAAGATGATTTATCCAGGAGTTTCCCATCAGTCGGTCCAGTCCGAGTTCACAGCTGGTGTCAGTTTCTTGTTTCTGACAGTCGGTTCAGAGGCGGGAAAACTGGTTTCACGTTGGCACCAAAACCTCACTAGAACCAGTTACGTGAGCGGCGAGGGGCGGGGTTACACATGATCATGGTTCGTCAGGGGCATTTCTGTTCCAGTGATGTTGTAAATGAGGTTTGGTGGAAGTGAGAAGAGGAAAACAAACTAAAACTGGAAACTAAATAAAGACACAACCTCATTGTGAAATAACATTTACTCCTTTCCGAAGTGAAATGCATCCAGGGGTCCTTTGCTATCCAAAGTCTAAACAAGTATCAACTGGATTGATCCTCAACGAAATGGGCGGGATTCAATTTTTAAAGAACTTAAGAACCAGTGGATGTATTCACTCGTTAGAGTAAATGATTTTTGACGCGTACCGACATTGACCTGGAGAGTTCCAGGTCAGACTGTTTGTTCGTGCAGCCCAGACCTGATCTGGATCGTTCAGCCGTCTGAATGCTGAGTACCACATGTGGGCGCTCTTCCTGTCATCCTGTGGTTTTCAACACTTCGTTTCTGCTTCAGTTTGTCAACTCATTGTGACTCGTCTGTGACTGACGGCAGATCAGCGTCCATCATGAAGGTCTTGCTGCTGCTCATGCTCCTCACAGGTACTCTGAAACACTTCAACCTTCATTTATTAGCTTTTACTTGTTTTCCTGCATGTTTTCTGCGTGCTGTTGCTGTTTAAGCCGAGTTGAACCGAGGATCATCAGTGTTCATCAGCAGTGTTTACCTGCTCTGGTTGTTCTGCTTCAAGTGTTTTTTGGTCTCAGATTGAGGCTGTTTTTGTGTCTCTGCTGTGAGTTGAATATGACACACTGAGGTTTTTTTATGGCTCTTAAGGTTCTTCAGACTTTTTTTTTTACTTTAGTTATAAAGAATGACAAGTGTCAGAGTTTCTAAACCTGCACAACTGCAGAACTAAGGAAATAAGAGCAGCAGTTGGACAGGTGTGGTCTTGTTTGGTAAGAGACGGCCGCTGTTTGGACATGTAAGTGGTGATCTAGTAGCTGGAGTGAACCTTGTACGTGAACGTTAGGTGATGCTGGACTTGACAGACGTCACCACGTTTATCAAAGTCAGATGATAAACAGACTCTTTTAAGAATAAGCATTTATTAACCAACCGTTAGGATGAGTTCACACTTCACAGCTTCCTGTTTCATAATCGAGAGTCTGGAGGGTCAGGAGTTGTCATCTGTCTGCTGAGAAGATCTCCTATCTCCAACAGATTTCTGTTTTTCTGTCTTCAGTCTCTGAGTGTGACAACAGCAGTGTTGTTGGTCTGACGGGTCAGAATGTCACTCTGCCCTGTAAATACAACATAGAGACTCACGGAGCTCTGGCGGTTTGTTGGGGTCAAGGAGAGATTCCTTATAGTGGCTGCAACGATCTGCTGATCGCTACAGATGGACATGAAGTGAGGGAAAGCACCAGAGCTTCCAGCAGGTATCAGCTTCTGGGACGACTAGACAAAGGCAACGTTTCTCTGACGATCCTGAACCTCAGAGAGGGAGATGCTGGGCGATACGGATGCAGGGTGGAGATACAGGGATGGTTCAATGATGACAAGCATCACTTTGACTTGACTGTCAGAGGTGAGATATTATTCTGAGCTACATAAAAGTTTTTCTTTTTTATTGCTCATGTGTTGTTGATGGATGTGTTCATTTCCTGTTTCAGCTCCTCCCAACATCACACCATCCTCAGGTGAAGAGACGAGAGCAAGCGATCCAACTTCACCTGCTCCGAAACACATGAGCACCAGTAAAGGTGAGGACTGATGGCTCGCTTTATAATGGTCCAAAAACACTAAATCAATCGAGATCTGATGATTTCAGAAATAAACGTCAACATTAGTTCAGTTTCCAGCAAATAAAGATCCTGCGCAGATGATTCACTTCACTTCAGTTAACCTGTATACGTCCAAGTCACAGCTGAAGGATCTGAGGGTCCCAACAGGACCTCCGGGGGTCTCTGCTCTCACGTGAACATAAATCGTGTCCAAATGAGCACGAGTCATTTGGACCAGAAACATTTTGCTGCGAGAACCTTTGATGAAGTTGGACATTGAAAGAAAAACGATGGATGGACTGGTGCGCCGGTGGATTTAGACGCCCGGCAGGGGGGTTCTTTCAATTTCAGTCGCTACGACCGCATGTATGTTTAAAAAAAACAAAAAACGCGAGTAGCATTCCTTGTTGACGTGTTTCTTCTTCTCTTTATTTTATTTGCTGCATTCAGCACAAGTCATGTTTGAGGACAAAGGAGTAAAAAGTAAAGTTAGAACTCCGTTGATGTTCAACAGAACACCGTTTTGACAATGTGGTTCTTCTATGTTCTTCTACGAGTTCTTAACAGCCTATTTGAAAATTTCAGTGTTTTTTTCTTTTTACCTCATTGACCTTTATTTAAAACAAGCCTGAAGTACAAAAGTTTATAACCCATAAAAAACACATCTTCAACTAACAGTGAGATCATATAAAGTTAAGAAATTCAATATATTAAGGGTTGGCCTAGGGGCCGGGGAGATGTTGGCGATGACCGGTGACGATGGGAACCAACAAGGGATTTGTAAGAATAACTATTTTAATATAGTTTAGAATAATTATTCAAAGGAAGGAGGTATGTAAATGATTTGTTATTATTATTTTTTACTATTATTATTATTATATTTTTGTATATGTATGAATTTATATGTACAAATAAGTGTGTGTATGTAGGTGTGTTTGCTGATCTGCGTATTTATATGTGTATATATATGTGTGTGTATGTATATGAATATGAATGAATGTATACACGTATGTGTGCATATGCGAGTAAGTGTGTGTGTGTGTGTGTGGGTGTTTGGCTATGTATATGTGTTTATATATGGATGCATGAGTATGTATGCATATGTATATATGTATGTGTGTACATGTACACGGATATATATATATGCAGTGATCCAAAGATATGTGTAGGTATATTATTTGAATAGTTTGAATCTAAAAAGCACGTGCACATGAATTTATCAGAGTATATTTGTATGTATGGATTCAGTTCAATTCAATTCAATTTTATTTATATAGCGTCTATTACAACACAAGTTGTCTCCAGGATCTTTCCAGAGACCAGAACATAACCCCCGAGCAATTATTACATAAACAGCGGCAGGTAAAAACTTCCCTAGTGGAAGAAAAACCTTAAGCCAAACAGTGGCAGGAAAAACTCCCCTTTAAGAGGGAAGAAACCTGGACCAGGACCTGGATCATGAGGGGGATCCTCCTGATGAAGACCAGCCGGGTAGAACAGGAAGTAAAGAAAGAATAGAGACATAGACACACCGTCAAAGGTACAAGACAGGATACAATAGTAACTATCATCAGTAGTCCAATTAGACTTCTGTGTATATGGGTGATATATGGATAGACGGTGATCCAAGGGGATGAGGACTGCAGGTCGGGATGTCAGCAAGTATCCAACAGACATCCACACAGACAGGTGGAGGCAGACACTGGGATGGTCAGAGGTGGAACTGCATAACTGTTTGATAACTACCTACTTGTGCATATGTGTCTTACACACACCCAGTGATTTTAGCCCTCTTCTGCAGAATTTAGTTATTTATTTACTTATTTATTTATTTTTACTTTTTCTTTTTCTTCGTCCTACCTAGAGATCAGTTAGTTAGACTATCATGAGTGCCGGTGAAGGGTACACATCTGCACACACTTGTACACACATACGCACACACACACAAAAAAAAAAAAAAAAAAACTTGATTACAGATTAAAATGTATATATATATATATATATATATATATATATATATATATATATATATATATATATATATCTTTTGGGTCCTACCAATTTGGTATCAACCATTAATATATGTGCAAACAAGGGAAAAAAAAAAAAGAAATTCAATATATTAAGACATTTCTATGAAAACGGAAGATTTCAGATGTTGTTGATGATGTCAGAGACGAACATGAACCAAAACCAATGGAGGGTTCATGAAGACCTCGTCCCCATTTCTGTCCACCAGCTTCATCATTTCAGCAGAAATGTTCACCAAGCACAGACCAGGTCTCTCTGGAGGTCCCAGCGCCATCATTGTTTTTGTGACTTATTTAGAAACTGATTTTAGCTTCCTTTCTGACTCCTTCGCTCCATCCTGACGCACTGCTGAACACATCTGCTTTCATTTCCTTGTCCTGCAGGTCTCATGACCCCTTCAGGAGGCCTCTCAACTTCCTCCTCACCCATGGTGCTGCCAGCTGAGGTCAGTAACTCGGAACGTCACGTGAATGTTGGAGAGCATTGTTGTCAGAAACATGTCCGCTGAGAACCACCTGCCTCTACACGGTTTTCAAAGTAAAGTTGTGTGTGTGAACAGGAAGGCAGCCTGGTGACGGTGGTGCTGGTGTGTGTTCTGTTCCTGTTGGTGGTCCTGGTCACTACAGGCGGACTGCTGATCATCGGTAGGTCATGTCAAATGTAATCGATCTTTATCTGTATTGGGCCAGCTCACAACAGAAATCTTCGTGAGGAACTTTCTCTCCCCCAGGAGACTCCAGATTCAAATTTTAAAAAATGCCAGTTCACATAAACAGACCAGCTAAGAAAAAGACCACATCGATTTGGAGATTGTAGCCAGACCGTAACGTAGGCGAGGAGTTGTCCGGAGTAGGCGGAAACAGGAGTTCCACAAAAATAAACCCAAAACCATGACACACTCTGGTGTGTGTCATGTCCTCAGTCCTGGGCAAGCACGAGGCGACAGTAGGAGGAAAAATCCTGGTTAAGTGTTAAAAAACAAAAACCTCCATCAGAACCAGACTCAGAGGTGGACTCAATTACCTGCCTGGAGGGCCAAGATGACGAGAGAACCGGTATCACAGAGAGACGCTTTAGTCCAGGGACATTTGCCTCTTAAATACCAAAGAGAGCAAAGTTAACAGTAATATTGGAAAATACTTCCCTTTTACAAGCTGTACTTGAACTAACCAGGGCTGCCACCTGAGTCCTGCATTTGTTTGACATGTCACTATTGCTGTTTCTCTATTTCTCTATAGCTGTTTATCGCTTGTTTATACCACATCTGCACATGCCCACATCTGTACACTCCCACATCTGTACACGCCCACATCTGTACACGCCCACATCTGTACACGCCCACATCTGCACACGCCCACATCTGTGCACGGCCACATCTACTATTAAGTTTTTGAATGAAATTATAAAATACGTTTTCAATAACACTTTTTTGATCCGGGAGGACAAACAGAACTGAGAATGAAAAGATCAATAAATAAATTTAAAAAGTCATTAAACTTCTTTATTTGAACAATAACCTGCAAATGTTCACTTTACAGCCATGAATGAGTCAGGCATAGTCTATGTTAACGGTGAAATCTGTCAGAGGACGGATGTTTTCTTCCTTGTTAGACTGTAAATGCAGTAACGTCTGTGTGTCTCTATGAGGAACAGAACTTCTGATCTTTCTTCTGATGTTTTTGTCTCTACAGCAAAAAGATGGCACTGGCTCAAAGTGTGAGTATTGTCCTACTGTTTCATCTTGGGGATCATCTCTTCCTAATGAAGGTCGCGGTGCCACCTAAACAAAGCAATATTCCAACATTAAGCAGCTAAAACCATCACTAGTGACCCGCTGCTACACGCTGCACTGGTCTGTGGATCCAGGTCCTGGTCAGGGAGGGTTTAAATCTGTTCCTGGTGGTTTCAGAAGTTCTGAAGTCCCTGACATCAACGGCGTGGTCTCAGATCGAGCTGAACTGCAGCCTCCTGCTGAGTCACACCTCCATCACAGCATCATCTTCAGCTGCTTGAGCGTTTTAAGTTCATATGTGTTCAAACTGAAACTCAGAAACTACAAAAATGCTTGAAACCACAAACCACAGCTGGTTTCAGTTACATTGTGAAGAAGTTAACGGAGGCAGTTTCTCATGCAAGGAGAAAGGAGGAAGGCGTCAGGGGCCCCATGGATGCTCATTATAGACAAATCTTCTGAACATGTCTCTGATCCTGTCTTCTAGATGTCAGCGGGGAAACCACATCCGTGATGATGTGGCTTCTTCTGACTGATGGTTGTGGAGTTTTTTTTCTCTGTTGTTGATGCTTCTGTGGCTCTGATTTACTCCAACAACCTGAGATGACTGAAACATGGTGATGATGCAGGACTTCACCTGAACGGTTCTTGACTTCTCTCAAGCCTCAGATCACCAGCATCTCTTCACTTCACCAGACCTTCCATCTGGCTGCAGCATTCTTGGAAAGTTCGTTTTAGTCCTATCAGAAACAGAAATGTTAAGAGCGAGCGGTAGAAACCTCTGAGGTTTCCTCTCTGAACGATCGACGAGCATGTTCGGATGCGTCATACAGCTGACATTCACGACCTAAAATGTCACAGATCAGAGTTAAGACAAGTGTCAGGAAATGATGAGTTAACCCGAGCCACAGCGCCGTAACAGCCGGTGGTGGCGCTCCGCAACTCGGTCACACCAGCACACGACGTGACCTTTACTGATTGGTTTTGATCTTCAGTGGAATCAGTTGCTGCTGATTCAGACGTGAATACGTTTCACAATTCCCAGTTCTTTCAGAAATCTTCCATCAAGATCTTCTCCATCTGTGGCACAAACTCTTCAGAATAGTTTTCATTAAAGTTCTAACTGTAAGAAACGCAAAGCAAACAGAAACTTTTCATTACCAAAGTCTCCAGATGACGTAAAGAAAGTTTAGTGAAATGGCCTCAGGCTTGTTTGTTTTACCAGTTTGTTTTAACAGTGTAATAATTATAAATGGCAGAAATTGGTGGAAAAGGCAATTTTGATTCAGGAAGTTGATCATTATCTGAATTTCTGATGAAGACCATTTGGTTCTTAAGTTATGAACCAGATCTTCCACAAACAGCACCACCTAGAAACCTGACAAGGTGCCAGGACCCTGCCAGGATCTGGTTGTTGGGGGTTGTTGAATCTGTGTAGAAATTTTGATGAGGCTCTGCGATGGGCCGGGTCCTTTCCGGCTGACACCAGTCTGATACCAGTCTGGTACCAGTGTAACATCAGTCTGACACCGGTCCGACACCAGTCTGACACCGGTCTGATACCGGTCTGATACCTGATATGTACAGTTGATGATACTGATCCAGGGCCTGGTAATGATCCAATACTTGATACCAATCCAATTCCCAAAAGTACATCAATACAGTAGAGTTCTTGCAGCTTCACTGGTGTCTAAGATGAGGAAGGGTCATGCTCAACGCTCCAACCAGAAATGATCTATAATTGCAAGGGCTTATAAAATCGTAGTAAAGGTGAATGAGTTTGAACCTCCCTTGTTTTCTGGATCTTTCTCTGTAAATCATGAAACTGGTTTTGGTTCTGTCTCAGGTCTCAGCGGCGAAGACTTCACTCTGGTTCGATAACAACCAACCTGCAGCTGCAGCACCAGCCCTCAGTCGCTGAGAACATCTACCAGATCGACGGCGACGTCTACGAGTCCTGCCCCTGAGCCCCCAGGCTCCGCCCACTGAAGGCAGCTAACATTTGAAGAATGCGTGTGTAGAACCACAAACTGTTTGACTGTTCAGAACAAACTGCAGGAACTTGCTGCTCTGAGAGTACAGCCGAGACTCCGTCAGAGTCCACGTGGAGTTCGGTTTGCTTCACAGCTGAGTGCTGCAGGTCTGCCCACCGAGTCGCCTCCCCATCCGAACACAACCAAGTCTCACCGCTGCGTACAGCAGATGAGAACAACCGTTCCTCACCATCTCTATGGGTTCAGATCTGAACTCCAGAAGGTGGAGTTTTTTTTCCTGAAGACATTCTGTGGTGGGTTTGTTCAGACTCATCACCCAGCTTCTACTGAGCTTCAGCTGCTGGACAGAGAGAGGTTATTGTTGAAGACGCTTCCTTTGTCAAATATAATTAGTTTTAGGATCTCTGACTGGATCATGTGTCTCTTTGAGGCCCCCGGTTGCCGGGCGAGGTCCCCGGTCGCCGAGTGAGGTCCCCGGTCGCCGAGCGAGGTCCCCGGTCGCCGAGCGAGGTCCCCGGTCGCCGAGCGAGGCCCCCGGTCGCCGGGGCGAGGTCCCCGGTTGCCGGGCGAGGTCCCCGGTTGCCGGGCGAGGTCCCCGGTCGCCGAGCGAGGTCCCCGGTCGCCGAGCGAGGTCCCCGGTCGCCGAGCGAGGTCCCCGGTCGCGACTGTCTTTGGCTCATCTGAACCTGGCAGCCAAGGTCCTTGAAGCAACCGAGCCACATCCGATATCTGGTACCAATCTAATGCTCATTACTAATCTGGTACTTGATACAGCGCTGAAACTAATCCAATACCTGATACTGCTGTGAACCTTACAGATCTGACACCCGATATGGATCCAAAACTCAAAATTGATCCGATACCCAGTACTGATTCTACACTCAATGCCAATCCAACAACTTATACTGATACAGTAGTAAATATTGATTGAGACTGAAGACATGAGACTTGTTTAAAGTATTAGTTTCCTAATGTTTCTAAATGAAATGTAAAGTAGTAGTTAAGATGTTAAAACAAACTAAAATGAAAGTATGTGAACTCACAAACTGCTTTCTGTATTGATTTACTAGAAACAACATAAACATGTGATCTGCTCTTCATCTAAGTCACAATAACAGACAAAACCACTGTCAAAGATCACATACATAATATTACTGCTCTATTTCTTAATAACATCATTTCTTTACCGAAACACACTCCTTAAAAGTACTGGATGAAAAGTGTTAAATTAAAACAGAAAACCAGTTAACTGCAGCAGGTTCACGTGCTTTTTTATGCCCCTATGTAAACTGGATAAACAATGGCTCATTACAGTAAGTTCTCAGTGTTTCACAAAAGTGAAACCGAAGATACATCTGGATTCAGACGGACTGTGGACTGATCAGTCACCATCCTTTACCGCCCTCTACTGGACTGAATACACTTCACACTATTTTATTGTTTCTGTCTTTTTGGTTGATAATAAAATTTCACACAGGCGTGTTTCTGTCCTCTTTAAGACCTGAATGCCGAGATTCCTGAGTTTAGATCAGTGATCCCGTTAGAAATATCTGTAAATGTAGGAACTCATTTTTGCCTGACTGTTCAGATGAGGTTCAGATTCAGAAATTGCCTGGTCGTAGTGGCTCTGACTGTTAAGCAAATGCATCAGACAACAACGCGTAGCTTTTCCAACTGGCTGGGTTTGTTTTTGTTTGTTTTTTTCCACCTCAAGAAGCCAAGTTGTGTGGGCAACACTAAGTACCCCCTTACTGGTAGGAGGGTAAACTCATCATCACGTTTTAATAAACTGACAGGTGTGCAGGCTTCTGGGAAAGCAGATGTTTGCTGGTCTGGAGAATTCATGTGTTGGTCAAAAGAGCAAGACATGAGCAATGGTATTAGAGAAGGAACAGTTGCTGTAATTCAGTCTGAAAAGGGTTATAAAACCATTTCTAAATAATTTGGAGTGCAACATTCTGCAGCGGGAAAGATTATTCTCAAATGGAAAACAATCAAGACAGCTGTCAATCTCAAATCCAAGAGCTCCAAATCCGGCTTCACAGAGCATGGAAGTACAACTGAGGTTAACAAACCTGCATCTTAACAAACCAGAAGACTTCTAGAACTATGTCCTCTGGACACGTGAGACCAACGTGGAGATGTTTGGTCTTCATGACCACAACCATGACCAAAACCAGCAGAAACACCTCAGACCCACTGTCAAGCACGGTGGTGGAGGGATGATGACATGCTCATGATGGGGCTCTGTTTAGAGTTCTGTAGAGGAAAATAAATTACAACAATAAAAAGGTTGTTGTTCGTCTCTTACTCAGACCAGCTACAGTCAGAGGATTTTTATCATCTCTTTCCCACAAAGATTCGTTGTTTTAAAACAGGTTACTACGTTTCAAACATGAGGGATTTTTGGCGTTTCCAGTCTGGAATGTGGACACTTCGGACTAAACTGTGACTCAGTGTTGATCTCAGTGACGAGCACAGAGAGACATCTGGCTGAACGCGTTTATCAGGTTCACCTGAAACCTTCATCCCGCTGCGAGCCGTCCAATCAGAGCGGCCAGATCAGTCCCACTCTCACACAGGTAAGAGCACCTTCTCCTCTCTTCTTCGTCTCTGATTTTCAACAACAAACACGTTGACTGGTTTTTCTGATGGTGGCTGTCCTACAAACGGAGATATATGTGTCAGGTAGGTCTGTCGAGTCTAAATTCAGGATTAACAGGGACTCCTAGATCACCATGGTAACAATCCTGAACTCATCCGCTGCTACGGAGACGTTTCTGTTCAGACTTCCAGAGGAAATTCTCAAACCATTAGAGATAAATATAATTCATGAAACTACGTCAGGATCAAACAGTAAATAGAACTGAATAAATGAAAAAGGTCAACTAAATTCTGATTTTCAGTTTTAAAAATTAAAAAAAAAACTTTCTGATTTTATGCTTTCGTTCCTTTTAAACATTTTTTCTTTGTTTTTTTATACAGTCTTTTCTTTGAGTTTTAAACTTTTGATCTGTGATGAGGGGGCGGGGCATCAGATGACAGGGTGACAGAGCGTTCTTTCGTTGAAGGATTGGGCGGGACACACCCACCTTATGTCAGTCACACCTATGAGACGGCCTTCGTTCTGCTCAAATCTAAGCCAGATGTTGCACCTGGATTACACGTTCATGCTCTGCTGGGAAACCCTCCCTCCTGGCGGTCACACGTTACTTTGACTCCTGCCACCAACATAAATCTTTTCTACAGACCTATCACAGCCTCCAGCAGGGCAGCGTCTGTGGGGAAGTGATCAAAGAAGTCCAGAAAGAGTCTGGGGGTTTAATTTGGTCGCTTTTGTTTCTTTGTTTTCTCTGATGTTTTATTCCCACTATGTGTTAACCTGTAGATCTGTGAGTAGGCGGAGTCAGCTGAAGATGAGCTGGACGGTGACTTCGCAGCCGCAGATGGTGATCTTCTCCTCCTCCGTCTCCTCTGAGGCTGCTGAGTGGGCATCTGGCATCTGTGACTGCTGCGAGGACTGTAAACAGTGTATGATAACACACACATGGGGTTCCTCAGGGTTCTGGTTCAGGAACCAATCTGTTCTCATCTGCCATTTCTTATTTCATCTTTATGCTAATTATATGAAGCTGTTATGTCAAAAACTTTTCATAAACTATCAGATTAGACTGATTGACACACATGTAGAACCTCAGATGAAACCGAATATCTCATATCTGCTCGGGACCTGGTGTTGGAAATGTAGCTTTTAATTTGACCAATCGATGCCTTCGACAGTCAGAAACTGATTTCTCTTGAAGACAGCTGGACAGTATGGTGACTAGTGGCAAGATGGTTCCTGGTTCCACTCCGATCTGTCACTGGGGAGTTTGCATGTTCTCCCGTGCTTGTGCAGGATTTTTTCTCCCACAGTCCAAAAACACATTTCTCAGGTTAATTGATTAGTCTAAATTTCCCATAGTGCAGTGCAAATGTGTGCGGTTGTTTGTCCCTTGATGTCTCTGTGTGAACTGGTGACCTGCCCAGGTTAACTCCTGCCATTGGCCTAAAGAGAGCTGGGACAAGCTGGGACAGACTGGGACAAGCTGGGACAGACTGGGACAGACTGGGACAGGCTGGGACAGACTGGGACATGCTGGGACAGACTGGGACAGACTGGGACAAGCTGGGACAGACTGGGACAGGCTGGGACAGACTGGGACAGACTGGGACAAGCTGGGACAGACTGGGACAGGCTGGGACAGACTGGGACAGACTGGGACAAGCTGGGACAGACTGGGACATGCTGGGACAGACTGGGACAGACTGGGACAAGCTGGGACAGACTGTTTGATGATCTCTCCCGCGTGCTCGTGTGTGCAGGCTGCTTCGCCTGCTGGTGCTGTCCCTGCTTTGCCTGTAAAACCACCCGGGAGTTCGGTCAGTGTCTCTGTCTCCCCCTGCTGGACGTGTTCGGCTGCGTCCATCCCATCACCATGTCCGTGAGGGTGTCCATGCGCCACCGCTACGGCATCAAAGTGAGCACACACACACACACACACACACACACATGCTCTCACACACACACACACACACACACACACACACACACACACATGCTCTCTCTCACACACACACACACACACACACACACACACACACACACACACACACACACACACACACACACACACACACACACACACACACCATATGTACTGGAGCCGTTTCTGTTTATGTCGTGGTTCTACAAATACGAACAGCCCCTGTGGCCACCAGGAGGCCCCAACGCTACAAGGTCATCCTCGATATCCCGTCCTGCTCTCAGATGATGATGGTGATGTTCCTGTGCTGCGTTCACAACCACTTTTGTGTGTCGTCTGCTTTTATTTCTGGTTAAAGCGTCTCTCTCTGTGTTGCGTTTAGGGAACTCTGTGTAACGACTGGCTGTGCTCCACCTTCTGCACGCCCTGCGTCTGGTGTCAGATGGCCACAGAGATGAAGAAGAGGCAGATCCCCACAGTCCTGGGTGACATCATCAGCAGCTGACGACATCATCGCTCCTTCAAACGGCTGGTCCACAACGTGCCAGCAGTAAAGACCAGTCATGACGTTTCTGTCAGTTTACTGAGTTAGGTGTGTTCACATGCTTACTTCTGTCCTTTTATATCAGATACTGACGTAACTGGAAGTTTACATGAGTTCCTCCATCTCTGACAGTAAAGTTGACAAAACGTTTCCTGTTTTAGGTCAGTTAGGACCACTGATGTTGTTCATTTGTAAACTAGTTGGCTGCAGCGCTGAAGAAAGTGACCCCGAATTTGGTGGTGGAATCACAGAGTGACAGGAAGAACAAGGAGCAAATATAAAACACAGAGGTGCAGACGTAGTGGCTGCACCGATTCAGAGCTGTGAATGTCAGCAGGTAGCGGCAGCTCAGGCTGCAGCCGTGGCCTCTGCTAGAGGTCTGCTGGAGGTCTGCTGGAGGTCTGCTGGAGCTCTGCTAGAGGTCTGCTAGAGGTCTGCTAGAGGTCTGCTGGAGGTCTGCTGGAGCTCTGCTAGAGGTCTGCTAGAGGTCTGCTGGAGGTCTGCTGGAGCTCTGCTGGAGGTCTGCTGGAGGTCTGCTAGAGGTCTGCTGGAGGTCTGCTGGAGGTCTGCTAGAGGTCTGCTAGAGGTCTGCTGGAGGTCTGCTGGAGCTCTGCTAGAGGTCTGCTAGAGGTCTGCTGGAGGTCTGCTGGAGGTCTGCTGGAGCTCTGCTAGAGGTCTGCTAGAGGTCTGCTAGAGGTCTGCTGGAGGTCTGCTGGAGCTCTGCTAGAGGTCTGCTAGAGGTCTGCTGGAGGTCTGCTGGAGCTCTGCTGGAGGTCTGCTGGAGGTCTGCTGGAGCTCTGCTAGAGGTCTGCTAGAGGTCTGCTGGAGCTCTGCTAGAGGTCTGCTGGAGCTCTGCTAGAGGTCTGCTGGAGCTCTGCTAGAGGTCTGCTAGAGGTCTGCTGGAGGTCTGCTAGAGGTCTGCTAGAGGTCTGCTAGAGGTCTGCTGGAGGTCTGCTGGAGCTCTGCTAGAGGTCTGCTAGAGGTCTGCTGGAGGTCTGCTGGAGCTCTGCTGGAGGTCTGCTAGAGGTCTGCTAGAGGTCTGCTGGAGGTCTGCTGGAGGTCTGCTAGAGGTCTGCTAGAGGTCTGCTGGAGCTCTGCTGGAGGTCTGGTGGAGCTCTGCTGGAGGTCTGGTGGAGCTCTGCTGGAGCTCTGCTAGAGGTGTGCTGGAGGTCTGCTAGAGGTGTGCTGGAGGTCTGCTGGAGGTCTGCTAGAGGTCTGCTAGAGGTCTGGTGGAGCTCTGCTGGAGGTCTGCTGGAGCTCTGCTGGAGGTCTGCTAGAGGTCTGCTGGAGGTCTGCTGGAGCTCTGCTGGAGGTCTGCTAGAGGTCTGCTAGAGGTCTGCTGGAGGTCTGGTGGAGCTCTGCTAGAGGTCTGCTGGAGGTCTGCTGGATTTACATCTGACACGTCCTCGGTCAGTATTTGGTCAAGTTGACAAACTGTTGATGGATCAGACATTGCGTCCGTCTCACAATATTGTACCAGAAGTTTGATCTGTTCCTCCTGCAGTCCAGTTTGGGGATTTTTCTTAAGCAACTTTCCAACCAATCTGGAGGTCTGTTTGGGGTCTTTGTTCACTTCAAAGCTTTAACTTGTTGGCTGATGTCTGGACATGTGCTTTCATATTTTCACTGTTTCCTCATAAAAGTGTCTCTTTGAAATCCAGCAAAGCTGCCCCTCATCGTGTGCAGCCACCGCCGTGCTTCAGTGGGGTTCTGAGAACCTTCAGTCCTTTTTCCTTACAAACTAACGACCGATATGAGCTAACCTTCAGTTTTACTCCCATCAGACCACAGACCATGTCTCCAAAACTTTTTATCCTCATGTCCTGCACCAAACTGTAATCTAGCATCTTTATGGTGGTTTTGGAGCAGTGTCAAAACTTTCTATTGAAAAGAAAATGTATAAAACAGTTAAATTTTATGTTTTTGACATTCCCCAAAAAGAAAACTAAATTCTGACCTACAGAAAACAGTTAAATGTTTCATCAACAACACAATCAGACATGAAGGTCTTTTTCTAAGATGACTGTAAGCCTCTGCATGCGTCATGAATCTGTTTGTGTTCTGATACCATGTTTGAAAATGTTTACTGTGGTCATCATATTTTAGTGTTTATTGTATGAAAAACGTGACTCTTAAGATTATTAAGTAAAACTATAATAGATGAAGGTTAAGTAAGGCTGAAGACCAGATTTGTGGCTTATTAGGTTCCTTCATCTTCTACAGATAAAAGTTGAAGTTACCACAGATTTCTTTAATAAACTTAAACTCTGAACTCTGGTCAGAAATGAGCTTTGACATAAAGTGTGTTTCATTAAAGTCTCAGCAATGTCAGTAAAATAACTACCTGTATTTTTTATTTTTGTAGAGATGTTTTTCTGTGACATTTTCGATATATAAGTGATGTAACGCTCAAATGAAAATTATTTAAACAACAAAAGTGTTGCTGCCTTTATTATGTCATTTATATGTTCCTCATTGCATTTTAATGGCTTGTGTATGTTTTGTAACTGTCAGTGGGTTTTGTATAAGAATAAAAATAAATGTTTATCAAAAGATTAATGTACATTAAGAAGAGAATAATTAAAATTATAGTTTAAAAACGTGCTGTAAAAAACTTCGAAGGGAACAAGAGAACATTTGTACTGTTTTGGAGCTTGAGAGCACATATTTGGGAGTTTCACTGAGCGTCGGCTACACAAACTTCCTGCCTTTTGCCACTGAAACATTTGAAACAGGATTTCCTGCTGCAATAATTCACCGTACTCATTCACCTGAGTGATGTCACAGATGCGGCATTCTATTGAAACACAATTAGGGACATGTGTTAATACTGTAATGACCCTGCGGCTGGTCTCCTCCTCTCACCAGTCAGGTGTGGGCGGTGCTTGTCAGAGCAGAGTGGGTTGGGCCGAACTGTGCGCATGCCAGGTGCATCTGCAGGTTGACAGAGCGCAGACCAAGTGAGTTCATGAGTAAGTTGACCAGCTTCGACTGCTGAAAGATGTTGTGCACCGGCTCACAATTCTCTGCGTCGTTATTACAATACGTTTAACTGAAACACGTATTTCATTTTCTCCACTTCTATTAAAAACATCTGCGCCCTTGTGTTCATTGTGTGCTTCGCTGACTCGCGCCGTTACGCTCCGGCTCGGTAGGTGGCGGTATCAACCTAGATGTTGGTCAGCGTGTCCCAGTTAACGAAGTAGAAGAAGACGCGCGAACACGCGTGGTCTCCGTCCAGAGAGTCGTGAGAAGCAGAGGACCGCCACGCACAAATCAGGGGATATTCATCGATTATCGACCAGAAATGACGAAAGTGAAGAAGGAGAAGACGTCTGCGGAGGGAGAGGAGCCGGCGGGCGCAGGGGTCGTGGACAGGTCCTACCACGAGCTCGTCGCTCACCTGAACGCGGTCGCGCAGCCGCTGGCCTCCAAGAAGCTGAGCAAGAAGCTCTACAAATGCGTCAAAAAAGGTGACAAATGAATAAAACGTGTCGGCTGTGACAGGTGACCGCACATAAGAAATAAGGTGACCTTCGTATTACTTCTTATTCCAGCTGCTAAAGTGAAGAACATCCGGCGGGGAGTCAAAGAGGTCCAGAAGTTCATCAACAAGGGAGAGAAAGGGTGAGTGGCAGGAGCCGCCTCTGCGCACGCGACCACTCGGCTCCACTCAGCTCGGAACTCGGAGTGACGTCACGGTGATGTTGCTGACGGCGTGAGAAGCCCGCAGGACCGTGTTCGTGTGCGGAGTGGTGACGAAATGAGACGCAGCTGTTACGGCGCCGTAGCTGGCGTGTTTACGTTGTCTGCAGCGTCACGTTGATCGGAAGTCGGCTCGGTGACCCGAATTCCCACTTCAGGGAAGTTCCGGTTGAAAATCCCCACTCAAGCTTCGATTCGCTTGGGAGATTGGTTGGGTAGGAGTTCTTTGAGCAAACACCAGCGTTCCGAGCCACCTGAAATCTTTTCCACGACTCGGCTTAGATGTGGGCGGCGGTACAGCTGCACGAGGACGTCGCCCGGTGTCGTACCCGCAACCGTCTGCTGTGAGTTGTAGGGTGTCATCAGCACGCGCAGCAAACGGGAACCAAACACTAAACCATGTGGAGCTGTATTTGTGTGATGGTGATGCACAAAACGCCACGGCGGCAGAGGTGGGCGGTTCCTGTCTGACCTCAAAAACTGAAGGGGCGACGTTTACAACCAAACTCGAGGATAGAACAACAAAGGGGATTGTACGTACTTGTTTAGAGAAGTGTAGATTTAGTTGAGGCTGCAGGGGGCGGATATAAAGACCTGCGATGAAGAGGGATCTGACCACGAGAGGCGTGGCTTCACGAGTGTCATCAGCAGCAAGGTGGGAGATCTTGATGGATTGGTTGTCGTCCAGGTCTTCAAGTCTCGGCTCTGCAGCTGCAAAAACTCCACCAACAAACAAGAACATCAACCGTTTTGCTGTAAAGATCTTCTAAATGGCTCCTCGTGTTTATTGTTAAACTCTTCTTCTCTTTGGTTTTTGAGGTGAAACGGGAACCGCTGAGGTCTGGTGACCCCTCGCATCGTGTTTTGTGGTTCTCGTCAAATTTCAGGAGAAGACAACTCTTGACCCCAGTCTTGCGCTAATAGCGCTGCTACGCTGCCGCGTGACCCGGGACCGCCGCGTCGCGTGACCCGGGACCGCCGCGTCGCGTGACCCGGGACCGCCGCGTCGCGTGACCCGGGACCGCCGCGTCGCGTGACCCGGGACCGCCGCGTCGCGTGACCCGGGACCGCCGCGTCGCGTGACCCGGGACCGCCGCGTCGCGTGACCTCTTTTCCTCGTCTGCGTGGTCCATGTTGTAAGCGGGTGGACGCTGGCTGGATCGCGCGTCTGTCAGTCGCAGCTGTTTTCAATTCAAACTTTATTTATATAGCACTTTTGTGCAGTAAAATGCAGCGCCCGCCCACCCGCCCCCTAATGCTGATCAATGATGAACTATGATCAACGATCAATAGGGAGCACTGGCGTTAGGAAAATGGACACATGCGTAAACAAAGTATTGGCAATAACGGTAAAAGTGTGGTTTTAAAACCGGTGAAGCCCGAGAACGCCGGCCGTTACAGTAATCGGGTTTAGTTACTTCATTCGTTGCCACCAAATCTCGTCCTCGGTTCGAGCGTCTCCACTGAACCGAGGACCATCGGGGCTCCGCTGGGCCCCGTCGGTCCGGTCTTGGTCATGAGTCATGTCTCTGCTCTGTCTGCAGCATCGTGGTGTTGGCGGGCGACACGCTGCCCATCGACGTGTACTGTCACCTGCCGCTGATGTGTGAGGACCGGAGCCTGCCGTACGCCTACATCCCCTCCAAAGTGGTGAGATTTTACTGGTTTTAACTCGCTCCTGAGCAGAGGACATTCTCATAACTTCATCACACCCGTCTTATCTGCTTTAATTTATCAGCCTTTTCCTGATATCGACAAGCGTCCAGGTGTAAAACTGTCTCCTAAAACTGGACAGTTCAGTGGACTTCTGGCAGAAGCTCTTATTGTGAAATGTTTCCTGACTCTTATTTTGAATTGTTCAGGATCTGGGCTCCTCAGCGGGTTCCAAGCGGCCGACCTGCGTGATCCTGATCAAACCTCATCAGGACTACCAGGAGGCCTACGACGAGTGTCTGGAGGAGGTGTCCAGCCTGCCCAAACCCCTCTGAGCCAATCGGGGTGAAGCTCCGCCCACAGAGCTGCTCAGGATTTAAACAGCTTCACATGAACTCTTAAAGAACCATGAGATGTTTGTTTTCTAGTGATTTATCGACCAGCTGATATGAACTCACTGAAAACTTTGACTTTGTTTTTATTTGGTAGTTTGTGACTTTAATTTTTTTTTTAACTCGTTAACTCAACATGTTTAAAGTTGTTTTTCTGAATGAAGTGAAACTATTCAGTTTGATTAGACTTTATTACATCAGGTGTTTTTTTTTCCAGACATCTGGATGTGTTTGTTCCTGATCTCATTCCCACAGACAAATGAATCCAGCTTTATGACTAATGTATATTTTTATGTAACTCATTAGGTTAAAATTACATAAAGTGTAATGTGTACATACTTGGGGGCGTGGCTTAATGAGTGACACTTCATAAATCACATCATAATCACTAACAGCAGTGGGAAGATTAACATCGTTTTTGTTTTGAGCTGCAGTTGGTCGGTTCAGCCACGCGATGGCAGCACGTGAACGCGCGTGACCGTGCAGCGGTGCCCGCGTCATTGCTCAGCCGTTTCAGTTAGTTTGTAGAACTAGTCTTCATCTCAGGACACTTTCTAGAGAAGGTAAACAAGTTTACTTACTTAGCACCAACAGATCCAGTGCAGGGTGAAATTAAAGTTGGCTTCTGGGAAGACCGCGGTCCTGCTGCTTATCACAGGTACTGAAAGCGGGGGGGGGGGGGCGTGGAGCCTGAGCCGTTGGAGCAGCTGCAGTTACAGGTTTCTGCTGATCCTGGTCCTGCAGACCTGCTCAGACTTGTCCTCCGTCTCCACTCTGATGTTTATGAACTCCTGTAAATGCGGCCCGAGGCGCTGGAAGTTCCCACCGCAGCTGAGGCGTCTCCAGGTCCAGGTCTTCTGGCTTTGAATGATCGTGGTCGCTGGTGCTCCTTCAAAAGGTTTTAGTCGCTTCAGCGAGGCTTTGGAGGTTTCCTCTGTTGTCCGGAAGTTTGTGACCGATTGTATGCAATTGAAAAGTTATTAGTGCTTTGGAGGATCCGGGGATTTGAAGAGCACCTGGGTCAACACTTTAGCTGTTGCGTTATCAGGTGTGAATAAAGAACAAACGGAACCCAAACATTTAAATGTTGGTGCTTGTGCTGGTAATTGCACTAAAACATCTCTGTGACTGGTTCTGATCTGGCCCGGAATGGTCCAGGGTCATGCTGTTGTTGGCCTCGGGCTACTAGCGGAGACCAGAGAGCCAGTCGGGAGGCCGCCGGACCTGCTGAACCACCTTCCAGGTGGACCAGCCAGCAGTCCGGTGGCTGCCTGCACCCAGACCTCCGCTGGGACTCCGGCAGCCCTCGGGTGGCGTTGGCGTTGTTTTAGAAGATGTGGTGATGGATGGACACAAGCCGACATCAAAGATGGGCGTGTTCCAGACAGGTTTGTTCCGCCCATTTAACCATTTTTGGGTTGACAAGGGGGGCGGAGTCGGTTTCTCCAAGAAAGCGTCACCTGGATGTGTAAAAAATAAGTCCATTTATCCATTTTTCAGAAACCTGTGGATCACGTCACTGCTGACTTGTGCTGGGTCTTTCAGTTGTTTTTTTTTCTTATTTTTTTACTGTTGCTCAAACATAAAAACAATCACGGTGATTCCGGCTCTTGTATGAACTTACTTGAGCTTTTGTCTTCATCTCCACAGATAGATAAATATGCTCATATGTGTTTGCCAGTTGCAGTTACGGAGTTAAGGAGGTTTAAAGGGTCAGAGAAGGTTTAAGGGGTTTTATTTCAGCAAAACCTGTTGGTGCGTATTTTTGTGTAAAAACAACAAACGTTAGAGGTAAGCGGCCGCGATGGTTTCGCTTCCTAACGGATGTGACGGGAATCATACGGGTCGTCCTCATGGAAGCTGCCAGGATACCAGCATGACTGCCAGCATGACGAGCGCCGGCTCAGCTTCACCCGCGTGGGAGTCTGAGGGGTTTCCTCCCGTCCTGAGGACGCTCGGCTGGGTTTAAACCGCCGCTGCCGAGACGAGACGAGACGAGACAGAGACCGACGTCTCCGAGGCCGAACTGAATCGGAGCCGTCGGGACAACTCACACACGTGAAAAAACAGACACAACTGAAGCCAAAAAAACGAAGAGACAAAACAGAATAAATCATAAAAAACAATCTGGACAATAAAAGTTCCCTCTTGGTGGTCCCACGGGATTTAGGAGCGCTAATCAGCAACCTCTGAACTGATCATCAGCCGGTCTGCAGACTTTGTAGAAGCAAATGTTTTGGCCGTTTACTTGTCTGGAGCATTCAGGAGTGCGTTAACACAAAGCCAAGAGGGAACAACATCAGTAATGGTCTTAGAAAAGCAGTTATGGATCTGGAAGGGGTTATAAAGCCATGTCCAAACGATGTGCAGTCATCAATCTTCAGAGACAGATCTTCCTGGAGTGGACGTCCCACTACGTAGTTGTGCCCACATGAGGTTGTGACGTCTAATAAACTCTCTGTAATCAAATTACTTGTATAGAAACTATAAGATAAAAAAGTGCGCGCCGACTTCAAGATTTCAGAAGAACTAGTCATGTGAAGTCTCTCCTGTCTCAGGTGTGTGTGTGTGTGTGTGTGTGTGTGTGTGTGTGTGTGTGTGTGTAACGTTATGCAAATGTGAGGCGGTGTGGCGGTTAACGGGTCGACCACACGCCCCCGTCAGCGCCGACGTGCCCTCTGGCAGCAGGTCTGTGATGACACGTCTCATCATGGATGTTAACGGCTTGTGTGTCATAATCGTTTGTTTGGGATCAGCGATGATGAGCAGGATTAACTGGACTGCCGTTTTTTCTTCCAGATTAATGTTGTAAAAAAAGATCAGATCATGTTTGAACCCGTCTGGAAGCCGGTTGTGGACTGGTTTTAGGCTGTTTTGCAGTTCTGGTAACCAGTGAAGATTAGAGAAAACTGCAGTAGGAATCAACGCGTCTCCGGGAAACACGAAGCTTCGCCGCTAGTGTCTGTAACATCTGGATGGTCCTGGCCTGTCAGCTCAGGAGTCCATGACGCTCCCAGCACAGCTCAGGCTCAGCTTTGGCAGCGCACGTCTCACAGTCTTCTGGGTAAAGACTAGAAACTACGAAGTTAATGTTTGTTAATTAAAATGAGTTGGTTAACCTAGACAGGAGGTAACGTCATGTTTCCATGGTGACGTGTTAAACTAGAGTGTCCCGTAATGAACATCCCAGGTGTCTCCAGTCAGTCTGACTATTAAAGGGTTAAAAGTGGTGAGTCGTCCATCTGGTGTCGTGGTGTCCACCAGACTGAACATGGACCAGAGGAAGGAGACAGTTGTCTGAGGACATCAGGAAGAACCTTCCGGAGCAGCATGTTAAAGGCTGGAAGACCATCTCCAAGCAGCTGGACGTTCCTGTGACACTTGGACATGTCATTCAGAAGTTCAGGCTCCACAGGACTGAAGACGACCTCCCTGGACGTGGACACACGAGGACAACTGACGACACACTGGGGAGACGATAATGAACGGAAACTGAAGAGACCAGAACAACTTCCAAAAAAAGCAGCTTCTTTGGCTCATTTGGAGGTTTTCAGGGTGGAGGAGCAGATCTAAATGAACCTGACAGCTGACACATCCCTGAACATAAACAAACCTCTTTTAAGGTGGCAGAAGGTCGGACACATTTGTTTGATGAACTTTAAAGTCCGTCATCGGTGCTGCGTGAATCAGCTGGATGATGAGCTTCAAGTCAGACGTGAAAAAACACGAGTTTAAACACGAGGCTGCAGTAAAAGTTCTGGTTTATTCAGCGTGTGGAGCTGCTAAATAAACAGTTTGTGTAACTGATGGATGTTTCTGATGATTAATGTAGAAAAGAGAGAACAAAAAATAAACAAACTGTGTTTATCGATGGAGCTGATAACGACTGAAACCCGGCAACAAGCCGATTCTGACGTCAGGAGCCCGAACTGCTGCACGCTCCAATTTAACCTTTGACAGAGTGATTTATTTTCACGGCTCCGCCCATCATTCACTTCATTAAATATTTTTTTAAAGAGTTGACAGACAGAAACGTGTTTCATACGAACTCAGCGTTATTTATGCGACCAACGTCAAATACAGACGCAGTTCAGGGCGTTTTACATCAGCGACAGAAATGCATCTGACCATCAAAACAGCAGATACAGATTCAATACAGAATCTGGTCCTGGAGTCTGGACCTTTAATCTGGACCTGGAGTCTGGACCTTTAATCTGGTCCTGGAGTCTGGAACTTTAATCTGGACCTGGAGTCTGGTCCTAGACTCTGGACCTGGAGTCTGGACCTTTAATCTGGACCTGGAGTCTGGTCCTAGAGTCTGGACCTGGAGTCTGGACCTTTAATCTGGACCTGGAGTCTGGACCTTTAATCTGGACCTGGAGTCTGGTCCTAGACTCTGGAGTCTGGACCTTTAATCTGGACCTGGAGTCTGGACCTGGAGTCTGGTCCTAGACTCTGGAGTCTGGACCTTTAATCTGGTCCTGGAGTCTGGACCTTTAATCTGGACCTGGAGTCTGGACCTTTAATCTGGTCCTGGAGTCTGGAACTTTAATCTGGACCTGGAGTCTGGTCCTAGAGTCTGGACCTGGAGTCTGGACCTTTAATCTGGACCTGGAGTCTGGACCTTTAATCTGGTCCTGGAGTCTGGACCTTTAATCTGGTCCTGGAGTCTGGACCTTTAATCTGGTCCTGGAGTCTGGACCTTTAATCTGGTCCTGGAGTCTGGACCTTTAATCTGGTCCTGGAGTCTGGACCTTTAATCTGGTCCTGGAGTCTGGAACTTTAATCTGGTCCTGGAGTCTGGAACTTTAATCTGGTCCTGGAGTCTGGACCTTTAATCTGGTCCTGGAGTCTGGTCCTAGACTCTGGACCTGGAGTCTGGACCTTTAATCTGGACCTGGAGTCTGGTCCTAGAGTCTGGACCTGGAGTCTGGACCTTTAATCTGGACCTGGAGTCTGGACCTTTAATCTGGACCTGGAGTCTGGACCTTTAATCTGGTCCTGGAGTCTGGACCTTTAATCTGGACCTGGAGTCTGGACCTTTAATCTGGACCTGGAGTCTGGTCCTAGAGTCTGGACCTGGAGTCTGGACCTTTAATCTGGACCTGGAGTCTGGTCCTAGACTCTGGAGTCTGGACCTTTAATCTGGACCTGGAGTCTGGACCTTTAATCTGGACCTGGAGTCTGGTCCTTTAATCTGGACCTGGAGTCTGGACCCTGAATCTGGACCTAGAGTGGTTTTTTTCCAGACTCTAGGGGTCTATGCACCGGGTAAAAAAGTTAACATCACGACCACTGTCCTGACTTGTGAACAAAGAGTGAAATCGTTATTTTGGAGATAATACTACTTGTTGTGCTGTCAACAGGACCGATGGAGTCCTGCAACCAGGTCTGGTCTGTTCTGGAAGGTTCTGGTTGGTCTGACGGGACGTGTAGCCGTAAACACTCGACACACTCCGACCTCCTGCTGCTGCTGCTATGGCAACAAGAGTTGATGAAGACTATCAGATCCTGATCCCAGAGGTCTGTGAATGTGTGATGATGAAAGCATGAAGCCGACGCCGTTGAAAGTGTGGCGTTTGTTTACGGTTCAAACACACACACACACGTTTACACACAAACACACACACACACGTTTACACACACACACGTCTACA
>CM026213.1:1722775-1792775 GCA_014839995.1 Xenentodon cancila | reverse complement strand
TAAAAAGAAGCATTCCAGCACTTTCAACAGAAAACTGAGTGCAGCCAAACAGAAAGTAGTTTATTTTAAACAGTCTTTATTTTCATGGAAGGAAGTCCAGAACATCAGAATATCTGAGCGAAGCCTCCACAGAACAGACGTTCACTCTGGACCTGAACCTCCTGCAGCTCCCGGACCTCCTGCATCCACTGTGTCTCTGGACTGAACACTGTCTGCAGCTCCATGTAGAGCGGCAGTGAGGAAGAAGGAGCTGCGTGGGAGGCAAAGAGGGGAGGAGAGGAGCTGCAGGCATCCCACCGTGGCACCACGGCGCCTGGCGAGCAGGAAGACACCGGAGGAGGGGAGGAATTTTCTGGAAACTGCAGAAACAGCAAGGAGGAGGAGCTGTGAGGAGGAGGAGGGTCCTGCAGGGGACACAGGATGCTGCAGTGCATGCTGGGATGTTTGGCGTCAGGTTCCTGTGAGGAGGAAGAGGGTTTCCTGTCGGCTGAGGCCTTCCTCTTTCTGCAGCGCCTGAAGTTTCCGTTGTCGAAGACCTTCTCACAGTTGGGGTCCAGAGTCCAGTAGCTTCCTTTACCTGAGGAGATGAGAAAATCATCCCAAAAACCAAGAACAGTGAATTAAACATGATTCTTTCAAAACCAGGAGCTGTTCTGTTATTGGTCAGGTTTTATGGACTCACCTGGGTCGTCGTCGCAGCGCGGGACTTTCTTAAAGCACTCGTTGAGCGAGAGGTTGTGTCGGATGGAGTTCTGCCAGGCGCCGCCCCTGCGGCGGTAAAACGGGAAGTGCTGGGAGACGTACTGGTAGATCTGGCTCAGCGTCAACCGCTGCTCAGGCGAACTTTGGATCGCCATGGCAATGAGTGCTGAGTAGGAGTACGGCGGCCGGACCAGGCTCAGCAGGTGGTCCGGGGAGGACAAGGAGCTCCAGGAGCTGGTGAGGGAGCCTGACACAAATGGGAAGGAGTCTCTGTATGCTTGGTTGGTTTCTGGTAGTAGTCCGGCGGTCCTGGAGACTGGGTCCAGGTCCGAACCAGTGAACCAGGAGTCCTTTTGGGCGGCCGGTGGTTGCCGCGGTAACGGGCCAGACTCAGGAGGTGGACTGTACAAACTGAAGTCAAAGTCCTGCTGGGGGAGACAACATCCCTGCCAAGGGGAGGACAGACTCTGATCCATGCTGGGCACATGTGTCTGCACCTGCTGCTCACCTGAGACTCTTATACGGTGCGGCCCCGCCCACCCCCCAGATGATTGGCTGTTGTGTCTTTGACAGAGGCGGTGGGGGCTGATTTGAATGAGAACAGGCTGAATTCCTCCCCAGGGCGGGTGAGGACCTGAGGATGAGAAAATTCCCACTTTCATCCAGGACACATTTCCCTTCTATCTTCTTGACTTTTTATCATTCAGATCTGTTTTTTTGTTGCTTTCCAATGATAAAAGTTTAACTTTGAGCAGATGAGAAGAAGAATTCAGGGTCATTAATGAAGGAAAAGCGTGACGTGTCAGACTTAATTAAAAGCCACATCTAGAAACATTTAGAAGGTCTGAAAACGATCCGTAGACCCCCCCCATCCAAGGGGCGGGGCCAACAGTGGCTGTTTTAGCCTACAACCAGTCAGAGCAGCGAGCACGGTGACCTCAGACCAACAGAAGCGAGTCAACAGGAAAGTGAGTTGAGCTGTAGCCTGTCGGCAAAACAGCGAACACACCGACCTCACGGAGTCGCCATCTATTCAGTTTTCCAAGAAAGGAGGATAGCAGAGACTGACTCCCTGTTGGAGCCGCCCCTAGTGGTCAGTAGGAGAACTGTACTTTTCTGATCTTCCTGGGTTCCTGGGTTGAGTCAGATCAGCTCCTGATGCTCCTGAAAGTGAACGTAGGGTTTGTTTTTACGCTTCAGTACTGCTGCGCTGTGGGTGTTTGTTCAAGGCATAACCGTATAAAACAATGGAGGACGCGTTTGGTCACGTGACCCACTGCTTTCTGAAGAACGACTTCCATCACATCAGCGTCCTTCAGCCTCCTTTACATTAGAGTACTGTTATGAAAAAGATAATTCCTGTATAAACTACTTCAATTAAGCCCCGTCAGTAATAAATATCAAATAACGAAATAGAATTATTTAGGCTTGAATGTGGAAATGAGGCATTAACGTCCATCTTACGTTGATTTTTTTAGCAGGATGATGTATGTTGAAGTTCATGGAGATGTGGTTTCTAAACCCCCTGCATGATATTGTGAATCGGTTCCAGACTCGGTGTGAACACAAGCGGAGCAGCAGCTGCTGTTTGAGGCGCGGTCTGAAGGAAGACCTTCATGTTGGGTTTATCCTGGAAACATCTCCTCTGAGGCAGAAAGATCTCGACTGACGGGTCCAGAATGAACTCTGCCAGTCTCCATTAACTCAAATGAATAAATATGATTTAACAAAATAAAAGAAGAAGAAGAAACTTTACATGAAGGCCTTCCTGAAGCTGCAGCACTTGGCTGCATTTATTGTTTTAAAGCTGTGAATCAAACAGTCAAACATGGGTTCAAGAGATCCGATCATTTTTATTAGAATCTGTTTTTGGAAATGAAACATTTCACAGTAAATTCACTGTAGCTCAAGGTGTGTGTGTGTGTGTGTGTGTGTGTGTGTGTGTGTGTGTGTGTGTGTGTGTGTGTGTGTGTGTGTGTGTGTGTGTGTGTGTGTGTGTGTGTGTGTGTGTGTGCGTGCGCGTGTGTGTGTGTGTGTGTGTGTGTGTGTGTGTGCGTGCGCGTGCACGTGTGTGTGTGTGTGCGTGTGTGCGTGCGTGTGTGTGTGTGTGCGTGTGTGTGTGTGTGCGTGCGCGCGTGTGTGTGTGTGTGCGTGCGCGTGCGCGTGCACGTGTGTGTGTGTGTGTGTGCGTGCGTGTGTGTGTGTGTGTGCGTGCGTGTGTGTGTGTGTGTGTGTGTGTGTGTGTGCGGTGACAGTTGTCGGAGCTGCAGTAATCTTCACCTCGTGGTGCCTTCAAGGACGACGCAGACAAAACAACAGCGACTGAAGTAACTGACTGATCCCTGCAATCATACGGGTGTGTGTGTGTGTGTGTGTGTGTGTGTGTGTGTGTGTGTGTGTGTGTGTGTGTGTGTGTGTGTTGAAGGGTGGTGGAGAGGCTCCTGGGAAAAGTAACCCAACACCTTCAACTGTCAGCATTAATGGTGAATTTCAGATTTAAAGTTCAACTGGTTTCACAGAGCTTCACTTGACGACGGATCAGAACCAGAACCGGCTCCAAGGTCAGTGTCCACACTTATCTGTCCAAAACAAGGGGAACATCTGGATTTAAAAGTTGAACACAGCTGGATCCGGTACCACGGTTCCTCTACTGACCACTGGGGTCTGGATCCAACAGTGAGGTCATCTCCATCGACTTCCAGGTTAAAATGTTCAACATTGACAGTCTGGAACAAACAGTTTTGGTCTCTAAAGTTAGACAGACGACTGCACGGGGCTGAACTTTTTTAGTTGAAGCTTCTTGAACCAACAGAGCCTAATAATTCATATTTGAACAATAATATGTCGTATTAACTGGATTAAAATCCGGCTGGGTGTTCTGGGATGGTCGAGAGTCAAAGGTGATCCGACAGACTCGTAGTTTCCGAGCTGGCGGGTTTTTGGATTAACCGGGTTTATGTGTGAAGGCGGCTCCCACAGCAGGACCCGAACGCGGTCTTCAGAGACCATTGGACGAAGTCACGATTTTTAGGGACAGTTTGGTAAAACCAAGGTTTAGTTTGAATTAACTCACAATGATACGGAAAATACCAGAACCTTCTCGGTCCTCGGATGATTCACAAACACGCAAGAAAGATTAATGAGGCTTTACGGGATGAAAATGAGGATTTTGTTGCAACTGTGAACGGTTACAAAGCGGTTTCCGGTGTAGCTGCCCAGTTTTCCACCTCAGACGCCCTGCTCTCCTTCACGCCGCCTCGGCAGCGTTTATTAAACTAGTCCAACTTACATTTAAACTTTAGATCCACAACCTGCTTTCTGGCAAATTTATGAGTTTGTAAAAACAGACTTTTGTCAGAAAATTTGTGAGCTCATAAAGTCCGAGATTTTTAATTTTATCTTGAGAATTTGTTATGAAATTTAATGTTTTTATTGTTCCAACACAAGGGAGCCTAAAAAAGCTGGAAGTGACTCTGGTACCGTCGTGATTTTCTTCACAGCTTCTGGATCCCGGTCCAGACTGAGTTCAGCTCGGAGAGGCAGAAAAAGTGGAAAGGTGCTGGAACAGAGCTGCGGTTCACACGGGCCGTTTCTCATCACACTTTATTTCTTTAACAGCTTGGAAGCCTGGGTGGCAGGCTGCAGACAATCCAGGCCGCTTCAGGACGCTTTCATGAAACCGGCTGAGCTGGCAGGGAAAAAAAGACGAGGAAACAAGTCTGGTGACGCTCACAGGGGGCACGGCATTCCTCGGGAAGGTTTACAGTTTTAGTTTGAATGTTGATGATTGCGGAAGTGAATAATTCACCCAAAAAAGTGTGGACAGAAGCTAAAGAAGACGCATTTCTGAACAGAGGGTCCATCAGGTTTCTGGTTCCTGTCAGACTCGCGGAGAATCAGGACGCAACAAAATAAAAACAAACAAAGCCACCGCTGGGATCCGGACAGATCCGGTTGGATCCGGTTGGGTCCGGTCAGGACCATTTCTGGCAGGACATGCAGTATGCAGCCGGTTCGGACAGAAGACACTGGTTCTGCTGGCTGGAGCTCCGGTTTTTGGCATCGATGAGGAGCAGAGGAGACTGGGAGTAATGACTGACGATGTTGCTGACAGATGGGAAGGACTGAAACAGAAAACACAACAGCGGCGTCAGAGCGGAACAGCTGCAGAATCAAACTACGTAGGAGAAAGAAAAACTACAGAGGAACGATGTACGGCTCACTTTCACCGTGACCTTATTTACTTAAAGAAAAAGAGCCGAAGAGGTTGGGATCACATGGGTAATCTGAAGTACCCCCGTACCGCTTCCGTCGGATCTAAGAGCAGCCAGATGCCCTAATCGTAGTCATTGATGAACTGCTCATCAGCCGGTGATCACTTCATCAAAGCCTCAATTATAGCAGGTGTTTATTTGTATTTTTTGTTGCTTTATATCTGCAGCAGTCTGGTGTGTTAACACAATGCCAAAGGGAAAGACATCAGAAAGACCGTCTTTTCTGCACTATAAGGCGCACCGGATTATAATGCGCATAGAATTGAAGCTACAGTAGAAGCTGGGATGCGTTATGCTTCCACTAGATGGAGCTAAAGGGAACGTCAACAAAACAGTCAGATAAGTCAGTCAGACTTTATTGATAGAAAACAAACCAGCGTTCTGCAACTCCGTTCACCCCCAAAATGAATGAACAGCTGTTTTATTATTTTTTCCGAGGTAATGTCAGTGACTACTAGATTTTAACGACACAGTTTATCTTTCATCAATAGCGAGGTATAACAGGTGGCGCAACGTTTTTATCACGTAGTGGAGGGGGACTTTTCCTCGATTCCTCAACAAAGGAAAGAAACAGTCTGACAGGTTTCAGGGGAACCTGTCAGGACTTGAATGTGTGGTGGTCACCTCCTGGACTTTGAGTCCAGTTCCCAGCTGGAAGCGCTGGTTGTCCAGACGGATCTGGATGTTGAAGACCTTGTCCTGGTAGAAGACCATCAGGGTGTAGGGCTGGTTGGGCTGCTGCCGGGTGCTGTCCCTCACCAGGTACGCCCCGTCCTCAACAAACACAGACACACAGCTGAAACCTGAAGACTAACTCCAGTCAAGAAGTCAAGAACAAATGCGTTCCTGCACCTCCGTCATTTACCACATGGACAATTATGACATCAAATCAGGAAAGGCTGGGACGATATGAGATTGCAGCCATTCGCACACTGAAGACCCGGACTTTCATCTTGTTGCAGACGCTATGTTGTTTCTCATCAACATCTCATTTGTGGATAAACGTGAATGTTTGCACCTCAGACCTGCAGCTCATTCCAGAAGAAGGTGAAACTTTAACCACTTTTTAATGTTCCCAAAAGCTTCACCTCCTCACAGCACGAAACCGCCTACAAACATCTCATGAAAAACGTGTTGCAGAAATGTAAAATGTTGGTATATTAAGATGAAATATCCTGTTTGAACAGTTTTAACTGCTGCAGACACTCGCGTCTCCACACTTCTGAGGTCCGTTTGTAGGTTTTGATCTAAATTGATAAATATTTACAGGTGATCTGTGTTTAGACCTGCTGACTGACAGTTTTGTATTTAGCAGCATGTTTTCAGACCACTAACTGAAAGTGAAGCTCTGACGGTCCCGTATCCTGCTGCTGTGAAGGCAGCGTGTTGCCGACCAACATTCGTAATAACTTTACTACACGGTGAAACCGGTGATGGAGGCAGGAGCGTCCCAGGTACTTGATCTGCTGATGATACTTAGTACTAGTAGATTTAAACGTGTTTTTTATTGTTTTTATTAGCCAAGCGCCACTTCAAATGAAACTAAATGGCATTAAAGATGAACCTGTGTTAAAAACCATTTATGAACCGTCATTACAAGCAGAACATGGAACTTTTACAGAAGAACCATCATCACTTTGGAGCTACCGTTTAGTGTGGTTACCTTGCAAAGTCGCTTCAAACATCCTTCAGCCTGACCGCGGGTCACTTTACCCACGTACCACAGCGGGTCCAGATCCTGCACAGAGACGCAGCACTCAGACCTGCAGGATGGGACAACAGCACCACCTACTGGACAGATGGAGCACTGGCACTGTCGGAGTGTCTGTGCAGTCTAACATCAGGTCCAGTCCGAGATCAGGTCCAGGTCCAACATAAGGTCCAGGTCCAGTCTAACATCAGGTCCAGTCCGAGATCAGGTCCAGGTCCAGTCTAACATCAGGTCCAGTCCGAGATCAGGTCCAGGTCCAGTCCGAGATCAGGTCCAGGTCCAACATCAGGTCCAGGTCCAACATAAGGTCCAGGTCCAGTCTAACATCAGGTCCAGTCCGAGATCAGGTCTAGGTCCAACATAAGGTCCAGGTCCAACATAAGGTCCAGGTCCAGTCTAACATCAGGTCCAGTCCGAGATCAGGTCCAGGTCCAACATAAGGTCCAGGTCCAACATAAGGTCCAGGTCCAGTCTAACATCAGGTCCAGTCCGAGATCAGGTCCAGGTCCAACATAAGGTCCAGGTCCAACATAAGGTCCAGGTCCAGTCTAACATCAGGTCCAGTCCGAGATCAGGTCCAGGTCCAACATCAGGTCCAGGTCCAGTCTAACATCTGGTCCAGTCCGAGATCAGGTCCAGGTCCAACATAAGGTCCAGGTCCAGTCTAACATCAGGTCCAGTCCGAGATCAGGTCTAGGTCCAACATAAGGTCCAGGTCCAACATAAGGTCCAGGTCCAGTCTAACATCAGGTCCAGTCCGAGATCAGGTCCAGGTCCAACATAAGGTCCAGGTCCAGTCTAACATCAGGTCCAGTCCGAGATCAGGTCCAGGTCCAACATAATGTCCAGGTCCAGTCTAACATCAGGTCCAGGTCCAGTCCGAGATCAGGTCCAGGTCCAACATCAGGTCCAGGTCCAGTCTAACATCTGGTCCAGTCCGAGATGAGGTCCAGTCCAACATCAGGTCCAGGTCCAGTCCAACATCAGGTCCAGGTCCAGTCCGAGATCAGGTCCAGTCCAACATAAGGTCCAGGTCCAGTCTAACATCAGGTCCAGGTCCAGTCCAACATCAGGTCCAGTCCAACATCAGGTCCAGGTCCAGTCCAACATCAGGTCCAGGTCCAGTCTAACATCTGGTTCAGTCCGAGATCAGGTCCAGGTCCAGTCCAACATCAGGTCCAGGTCCAACATCAGGTCCAGGTCCAGTCTCATCCGTGGGTTTCTGCTGCTTCAATCATGTCAAAACTGACAACCACAGACGACGTTTGCATTCCTCCTCAGAGATTTCATTTCAGCGTCAGATCGAAGTTTTTTTTCTGCTATCATTGGCTGCCTTGTTCCTTTGTTTCTGAGTTGGTTTGAACTGATTGAGGTTTTGTGACTTTACCTGAGCAGGTGATGTGGTCAGAGGAGGACAAGGCAACGCTCTGTCTGATCCGGCGGTGCTGCCTCTGCCGTCGACCATCCCTGTAAACAGGTTTGTTTGGGTCACTTCAGTCCCTATTTTTCTTTTTCTCTAAACACCCTGTAGCTTCATGGAAAACGTGTGCTCGTACGCTGGTTTAATTTGGTCACTTATCTTGAATTTTAACTTTAAAATCACAAACAGGCTGTTTTCTTAAAGTGTAACAGATTCATGCCTCAAGTATCTTAAACAGTTTGAGATCCTCTATTCCAGGGAAATCTTTTTATAATTAATGCTAAAAAACAACCAAAAGTAAAACCCTGCAGAGATAAAGATTACTTCCACTTTTCCTGTGATCTTCATCCGTCTGAATGCAGCTTTAGCTGAACTATCTCTTTAATATTTGGGGTGTTTTCTTACCAAAGTTCATTTTGGGGGGCAGAGATGCTGCAGAGGGAATGCTAGGAGGAAGACTGTCAAAAACACAAAACAGACACGTTGACTATCGAGTCACAAGCGGCCGTCATTCCAGACGTTGGAAAAATATGATCAGAAACTGAAGAGAAAACAAGAAATGTTATATTTCTTTATTTATTCAGGCGGTTTCTCAGCCCTGGTGAGCCTCAGGGCTGCTCTTTGGAGCCCTTGATGTTTATCTTAAAACAGCTAAATTTAAGAGGTGTAACTGATTATGTAGATGATATAAATGGCAGCTATGGTGAAAAAGGTTTAGCGGTTTAGCTCCTAATTAAAACTGAGCAGAGCAGTGCAGGAAACAAGCTGGTTTGATCCTTCAGATTTCTGAGACCAGCTTTAAACACAAACATTTTAGAGGAAACGTTGGACTGTGTTTATGAGATCTGCTGATGGTACAGGAAAACTAAAAGCATACATTTGTGTATTTTAAATTTAAGTGGGCCCACAACCGAACCTTGTGGTACTGCATACGCGATAAGATACTACACATATTTAAATTGTTTTGCACTTTACACTAAATGAGGCACAAATTCTCTGCTCCTGACACAAAACAGAAACCAAGACAACAAATGCAAAAGAAAAAAAAAGGAAAACAATTCCAAATGGCCTGAGAGATCTGATTGGCTGCTGAGGGTCTGAGAATTGTGATGACATTTCTATAACTTAGACATCTAAAAGTCCTGACTGTTAATATGAAAAAATGAAGCTGAGTTCTGGGAAGAATAAAAGACACATACATATTTACATACCTGTCTGCATTGCGGGTGGAGACCCCGGGGATCCCTGGACGGGGGGGCAGACTTTTACTTTGGAGCGGAAACGTGCTGGTTTTCAGAACTGCAGGAGAGAATCCGAAATTTAGACACCATTGTTATCTTGAGTCTGAAGTGTAGATGTGAGTGACAGTGAGTCCAACCATGGACGATTAATGAATAAAACTAAACACAATAAACAGTCTTGTAGAAAGAAACTACACCCTCTTTCAGTTCAGGATTTACAAGAGTACGGTTCTGTGAATCATCAGGCGGGATCAATAATAATACGAGAATTAATCATCAGTTTCCAGGAGAAAACCTCTTCTGTCTAAAAGAACACGGAAGCCCAAATGGGGGTCTTTCTTTGCCGTATGACCGTGTGGATGTGTATCCTCTAACGATGGAAAATGTTCTGACCAGGCATGTGGGTGTCAGGTGACATGTTGACGTGGCAGCGGGGCACAAAAGTGGAGAAAACTCACCTTCATCATGTGTTTGCTGAAGAGAGAGAAGAGAAGAAAGAGGATTTGAGCTCTGATTCTGCTTCACAAACGTGACACAAACATTTAACGTCTAAAACACCTGTCGGACAGGAGTTCTGATTCACTCAAGTCCAGTCTTCTGTCCCGGTTTGAATCCTGATGTGTGTTTGTGCTCATGTGTACGTGAATTCATTTTTTAAACTCACTTCCAATCTGCTGAAACACCTTGTTTTAGTCCTTTTCAAATCTCATAAACCCACATTTTACTCCCAATCTGACATTGAAAACTTGTCAGATGCTGAAAGTTAGATGTTTTTCCATTTTCTGACAAATATGAGCTCATTTTGAATTCGGTAGCAGCGACACGTTTCCGCTCAGTTGGGACGGTAAAAGCTGGAGGAGACTTCCAGAGCTGCTGGCGCCGCCGCACATGCAGCCACATGTGAGCAGAAACATTTAGTTTCATCATAAGTAGATGTGCAAATACGTATAAAACGTTTTCCTGCTGTGAATAAAATATACTTTATTTGGGTTTGTATTTGTGAGAGAATGTATTTGTATATGAATATGTAATTATGACTGCTATGTAAGGAGGAGCATGAAGTGAAGCAGCGCACCTCTCTCCGCCCGTCCAACCTGCGGAAACAAGCAGACCTCTGATTACAATCTGGAACCGCCTTAACGAGGAAGCTTCAATTCAAACCGGAGACAACATGAGTGGGTTAGACGTGAGGAGGACCTGGTGGCTGAAGGCCTGACGGAGGAGTTGCTCCTGCTGACCGAGGTGGATGAAGGGGGAGGAAGAATGGGAGGCTTGGACCAAGTGGCCGGATCGGAGGCTTCCGGCTGAGGCCTGAATGGAAACACGCACATCTGTATGGAAGTGTTGCTGTACAGGAGCATCAACAGTTACTCAGACCTATGTAGGAAGACCAAAGGTGCGCGTGTTGTGTGCACACACCTGCGAGACTGTGCGCCCGGCTGGAAGAAACAGAAACACGTGAGTAAAGGCTGACTCTGTGATCCTGGAGTTCCTCAGAGTTCAGTTGTGAGTCTCCTTCCGCTTTCACTTTAGAGTTGTTCATAAAGCTTATTTAGAGAAAACTCACCCTTTCCAAAGTGTTGCGCTGAGGTCCTGGAAGGAGAACACAAAAACGTTCACATCAGCACTTTCACAACATCGAGTTCATTTAAAGTCGGAGCTAAAGTTGCCTTCCTAACTGCCACAGTAAATGAACACACAACAACATGGATCAAACAGAACCAGAACGGGTTCAGGTTTTACCTCTGACAGGGGACGGCGTGGATCCAGAGTCTCTGCCAGGTTTGTTATCACGAAAGATCTGCGGTGGTTCTGGAGGAACTGAGGACAAACACAAACACATCAGAACCACAACTGTTCCCTAACGAAAAATAAAGGTGGGTTACTGACAGCAGCAGAACCATCAAACAGAGCGGTTCGGACGCTCCGCGGCGTCTCCGCGTTTACGGCGCCATTCTGGACCCACATTCTGGATCCATGTCAGGGACCAGCAGAACCGGTTCTCTCCATTAACAGACTACAAATGCACTGAATGACTGTAGACACGTACCACCGAGACTTTTTTGGTTTTTCACTTGCTAATTTGCAAATATATAAAAATATATATAAAATTCTGGGCTGAATCTTTCATTTATGAAGAAACAATTAAAGTTTTCTTTAACAAATGTGTAAACATGGAAATTCTTTTCTCTCAAATTTCTCTGAGCCATAAAAATTGTTTTCCATGTAGTTTTTGAGGTTTGCCATGAAATAATTTGCATTTTCTCTTGCAGATTTACAAGTTTATAAAGTCAGAAATTCTAAGTTGTGTCTGACAAATATGTGAAGACAGTAAAAGTTTTTTCCTCGCAAATTTGAGACTTTATAAAGTCCAATTTTTAATCTAACTCCTTGACAAAAGGAGTATTTACAGAAACAATTTATATTTCTTTAAGAAACTTTGTGTTGCCACTCTCAAATTTGAGTTTATAAAGTCTAAATTTCCATGTTGTCTCTTTCAAAATGTAATGTCAATAAAGACAGAAATAGGAATTGGCTCTTGAAATTTTTAAACTTAAGTCAGAATTTACCAAATATAAAGATTGAGGTAAAAAAAAGAATCTGATCCCCCCAAAACCAACCTATGCCGTTTCTTTGGTGACACTCGCCACCAAGTAAGGCGTGTCCTTCAAAATAGTCCCACCCACATGTATAATTTCATTGGCAACCATTAATTTCAGATTTTTTTTGTTTGAAAGGACAATGACTGTGTCAACTGGCCAGCGTCACCGTTCACTCACATTTTCCTGAAGCTCGTCCCACACAGTGGGGGGAGGGGTCTCTTCTAGACAGCGGCTCTCCGGGCTGCAAATAAAAAGCACACATTAAAAAACGGAAGGATTTAAAAACATACATTGTGGACAAAATACTTTTCTAAATTTCCAGCCAATATTAGATGACTGACATTGCTAAGTTCACAACTTTGAAAGTGGACATGACCAGAAAGAAGGTCCATCCTTCTGAGTGTACCTGTAAGGACATACTGATCACATGACTTACTCCGCCTGCAGCCTTTGACACGATGAATCATGAACTGTTTTTGTCAATGCTTCAACAGTTGGTTTGTATCAACGGTTCAGGTTTAGACTGAAGTCAAACCTGATGTCTGACTTTCAGATTGTCTCATTGTGGAGTTTCTCAAGGCTCTATTTTGGGTCCCATTTATTTTCACAGCACATTCGCTTTATTCGTTCCCTGAGGCGAACATCAGACATCTACTGGTAATTTTACTTAACTGTCTCAGTAATATTAAAACCTTGTTTGTTCATTTAGTTCTGATCACTCATGTGATAAATCCAAAGGTCAATAGATTCCTTCTGCAACCTCCATGATATATCCATACAAACTTCTATTTGTCTTGTTATAGTTTAATTTACATTAATTCAATTTTATTTCTATAGCATCTATTATAACACAAGTTAAGTTTTCCAGGGAGCCGATGGAGGGAAGCAAAAACTGGAGAGACGTGGTCTCTCTTGTTGGTTCCTGTCAGCACTCCCGCTGCTGCATTTTGGATCATCTGGAGGATCTTCAGAGAATTACTTGGACATCCAGCCAACAACACGTTACAGTAATCTAGTCTAGAAGATACGAATGCATGAATTAGTTTTTACAATTTTTTTTTGATTAATCTGCTGTTTAAATGACAAATCCTGATCGAATATAACTCCAAGGTTTCTCACAGTTTTACTGGAGGCCATCACAACACCATCTAATCCCTTCCTGAGGTGTTTGGACCACAAACAACAACCTCTGTTTTATCAGAATTTAGGAACAAAAAACTTCTGGACATCCAGTCCTTGATGTCCTTAAGACACATCTGAAGTTTGTCTGATGGTTCTGTTTCATCTTCATAGACAGATACAGCTGCGTATCATCAGCATAACAATGAACATTAATGCCGTGGTTCCGGATAAAACTTCCCAAGGGCTGCTTGTATAAACTGAACAGGATTGGCTCTAGAACTGAACCCTGCGGGACACCATAGCAGACCCTTGTCTGTACTGAAGAAACCTCATGAACATGAACAAACTGGAATCTATCAGACAGATCTGATTTAAACCAATCTAGAGCTGTCCCTTTAATCCCAACAACATACTCTAGTCTCTGCAGTAAAATGCTGTGATCTATGGTATCAAAACAGCACTGAGGTCCAGCAGAACCAGTATGGACACTAATCCATTATCTGAGGTCCAGCAGAACCAGTATGGACACTAATCCATTATCTGAGGTCCAGCAGAACCAGTATGGACACTAACCCATTATCTGAGGTCATAATTTGTGTTTAAAATGTATTTATTGTGTAGCACCGAGGGTTTGAGAATAACGTAATTTCTTTGTCTGTATGTATCTCACATGTGGTAGAATTGACAATAAACTTGACGTTGACTTTGACTTTGAAGAAGGTCATTCGAGACTCGAACCAGTGCTATTTCTGTGCTCTGATGCATTCTGAACCCTGACTGAAAAACTTCAAATTAGATCAAGTGTGTTGAAAAAGATATTGTCAGTTAAATTCCTGAACCAATCAGACATGTTGCCACAGTGACAGGAACACCTGTAGAAGGTTTCCTTTGAGCTGGTTTACCAGTGAGTTGTTCAACCACCAGGGTGAAGCCGCATCGCCCTCAATGACCTGGAAAGTTATTTTTTCTGTCATCACCTCTGTAAGGGCTGTGTACGTCTGTTTAGATTAGTGTTCCCGGCTTGTTTTTTAAACTTGTATAATAAAAGTGATCATGTAACTGACCATCCGGGCCGTCGGAGCAGACAGGGAATGGACAGGAGGGCGGGGACACACGGCAGGGGGCAGAGCTCTGTTCGACAGGTGGTTGTCCCTCTTATCTGCAAACAGATACACAAGAATGATATACATATATTTCTTAAAATATATATTAATATTGATGTATAGGTACTTGAGGTTTATCTGACTTTCTAAATTTCCAGCATCACAAGGTGTTTCAGTTCAAATTTATGAGTTGGAACTTGTGTACTCCAACTTCTAAATACAAACTGAATGCACTGTAATACCATAGTTCGGAAAAACAGCAAACAATTCACCAATCAAATGCTGGCTGAGTGGTCCTAAACAGGAGGAAGTGAGGCTAAACACAGCTAGAACAACTATTTTCACCTGGATATCGGTGGTTTTTGTTTGTTTTTTAAAAACTCCCACGTTCATTATAGAAAACTGCAGCTTAGGTCTTTTTCTCTGTAAAGAATTATTCTGGTTCCTCTGGAATGGACTCAGACGCCAACATTCCACCTTCCTGGTTGAAATCAACAAAGAAGCGAGAGAGTTCCTCTACCAACCATTAGGGTCTGGATCCGGACCTGCAGTTCCTCTACCGACCGCTAGGGTCTGGATCCGGACCTGCAGTTCCTCTACCGACCGCTAGGGTCTGGATCCGGACCTGCATTTCCTCTACCGACCACTAGGGTGTGGAACCCGGACCTGCATTTCCTCTACTGACCACTAGGGTCTGGATCCGGACCTGCATTTCCTCTACCGACCACTAGGGTCTGGATCCGGACCTGCATTTCCTCTACCGACCACTAGGGTGTGGAACTCGGACCTGCATTTCCTCTACCGACCGCTAGGGTCTGGATCCGGACCTGCATTTCCTCTACCGACCACTAGGGTCTGGATCTGGAACAGTCTTTTGACTAGTTGTTATCACTTTTGCTACTCAGCTCGTAACTGTGTTGACATCTGATCTGTGAATAAAGACCTAACACAACATAGTCATGTGTATTTTAAAGTGAGTTTGTTTTGTTGTGTTGTTAATTTGACTAAAAAGCCCCCATGACTGTCTGCAGGTTGGAGTAAGAGGAGGCATCAGCTTAACGCAGCAGTAATTTTGGATTTCGACGCCAAAACAACTTTAAAAATGCAGGAATCTCTGCAGCTCCTCCAGCGAGGATCCGTTGAAGACAGCTCTAGACAAGACTAGAGGTTTTACTGAGAGATTCTGCTGAACGCCAACACGTGATCATGCGTGTGGGTATGCGTGGGTACCGATGTAATCTCCGTCCCCGATGGGCAGCGTGGGGCACAGCTTGTGAACCAGGTCCTCGGGGGGCTCAGTGGGGGGAGGTTCGTAGTCGTTGGCTGCGTCTCCGTCTTCGTTTGGGGACTCATAGTCTCCGCCGCTGCCGTCGTTGTCGCTGTACGGACTCTCGTAGTCGTTGTCAAACTCTTCATCATCCTGTTGGAGCCGAAAAGGAAGGTTTTCTGCTTTCAAATATCATCTTTGATCCTGAAAACTTCTGCACTTACAACGGTTCTGATCCATGCTGTTTGAGAAATGAAGTTTCATGAATCATCTAAAAAATTTACTTTTAAATCATTTAATGACATTTAAAGGTTGAGGCCATTCGAGACAGAAATGACCCCATATGGAAAAGTCCACAGTTCCACGATGGCCCATGTCGATCGCGGGCTTGTGGACCCATTTACCACTGCCATCAGTGGAAAGACTCACATGGGGCCAATTTTATATCTCATATAGACCAACATACACATTGGTGCTTTTAAGAATTTGTTAAATATTATTATGATTATTATGATTCTAGAAAAATCCACATTACAATAAAATGGGTGAAAAAAAGTCAGAAGGTAATTCAGTGTTAATCAGTCACTAAATTAGACACAGGATAACCAACAGTACCGCTGCTCCCATGGTTTTATTGTCTTTAGATTAAATTTATATGCTTAAAGCAACTCTAAAAGTTCATCAGCTGTAAGTTATTCAGCAAATCTGACAGAGTAACTTTCAAGGATACAACAAATAAAATGAGTGTAGAAGAACTCACAAACTCATCATCACCCCATCCCTGAACGTCGTTGGTCATTTCTGCAGAGAAATCAGCTGATTAGAAGCTCACATCACAAACACAAGTGTGTGCAGCGATCACAGACTTCCACTGGGTCTGTACAGCCAACGCCAACTCACCTGGACTGTCCTTAACCGACTCCAACTGACTTCAGCTACTCCAGCTACATTTAAACAACCCCAAAAGACCCCAACTATCACGTATTAACCCCAACTATTACGTTTTAACCCCAACTACCACGTATTAACCCCAACTACCACTTATTAACCCCAACTATTACGTTTTAACCCCAACTACCACGTATTAACCCCAACTATCACTTATTAACCCCAACTATCACTTATTAACCCCAACTATCACGTTTTAACCCCAACTATCACTTATTAACCCCAACTACCACTTATTACCCCAACTATCACTTATTTACCCCAACTACCACTTATTAACCCCAACTACCACTTATTAACCCCATCTACCACTTATTAACCCCAACTACCACTTATTACCCCAACTATCACTTATTTACCCCAACTACCACTTATTAACCCCAACTACCACTTATTAACCCCATCTACCACGTATTAACCCCAACTATCACTTATTAACCCCAACTACCACTTATTAACCCCAACTATCACTTATTTACCCCAACTACCACTTATTAACCCCAACTACCACTTATTAACCCCATCTACCACTTATTAACCCCAACTACCACTTATTAACCCCAACTATCACTTATTAATCCCAACTATCACTTATTACCCCAACTATCACTTATTTACCCCAACTACCACTTATTAACCCCAACTACCACTTATTAACCCCATCTACCACTTATTAACCCCAACTATCACTTATTAACCCCAACTATCACGTATTAACCCCAGCTATCACTTATTAACCCCAACTATCACGTATTAACCCCAACTACCACTTATTAACCCCAACTATCACTTATTAACCCCAACTACCACTTATTAACCCCAACTATCACTTATTAACCCCAACTATCACGTATTAACCCCAACTATCACTTATTAACCCCAACTATCACTTATTAACCCCAACTACCACTTATTAACCCCAACTATCACTTATTAACCCCAACTATCACTTATTAACCCCAACTACCACTTATTAACCCCAACTATCACGTATTAACCCCAACTATCACGTATTAACCCCAACTATCACTTATTAACCCCAACTATCACTTATTAACCCCAACTACCACTTATTAACCCCAACTATCACTTATTAACCCCAACTATCACGTATTAACCCCAACTATCACTTATTAACCCCAACTATCACTTATTAACCCCAACTACCACTTATTAACCCCAACTATCACTTATTAACCCCAACTACCACTTATTAACCCCAACTACCACTTATTAACCCCAACTATCACTTATTAACCCCAACTATCACGTATTAACCCCAACTATCACTTATTAACCCCAACTATCACTTATTAACCCCAACTACCACTTATTAACCCCAACTATCACTTATTAACCCCAACTACCACTTATTAACCCCAACTATCACTTATTAACCCCAACTACCACTTATTAACCCCAACTATCACTTATTAACCCCAACTACCACTTATTAACCCCAACTATCACTTATTAACCCCAACTACCACTTATTAACCCCAACTACCACTTATTAACCCCAACTATCACTTATTAACCCCAACTATCACGTATTAACCCCAACTATCACTTATTAACCCCAACTATCACTTATTAACCCCAACTACCACTTATTAACCCCAACTATCACTTATTAACCCCAACTACCACTTATTAACCCCAACTACCACTTATTAACCCCAACTATCACTTATTAACCCCAACTACCACTTATTAACCCCAACTACCACTTATTAACCCCAACTACCACTTATTAACCCTAACTATCACTTATTAACCCCAACTATCACGTATTAACCCCAACTATCACGTATTAACCCCAACTATCACGTATTAACCCCAATTATCACGTATTAACCCCAACTATCACTTATTAACCCCAACTACCACTTATTAACCCCAACTATCACGTATTAACCCCAACTATCACGTATTAACCCCAATTATCACGTATTAACCCCAACTATCACTTATTAACCCCAACTACCACTTATTAACCCCAACTATCACTTATTAACCCCAATTATCACGTATTAACCCCAACTACCACTTATTAACCCCAACTATCACGTATTAACCCCAATTATCACGTATTAACCCTAACTATCACTTATTAACCCCAACTATCACGTATTAACCCCAACTATCACGTATTAACCCCAACTATCACGTATTAACCCAACTCACCTGGACTATCCTTAACTGACTTCAACTGATCTCAGCGTTTTTAATCAGAATTCAGGTTTTTCACAATGAATTTCATGTAAATGCAAATCACAGTTTTACTTTTGGGTTTTTTTGGGGGTTTTTTTTATTGTAATTTCTGATTTTTAAATGACATCTTCTCCCTTAAACTGCAGAAAAATGTTTCCCCTCAGATATCTCCAATATAATGTCACACTGGCTGAAATCTTCAAGCTAACTATCTTTATTTAGGAACTTTACATTTACAAATCCAGACCATTTTCTTCTTAAAGTATAACAGATTAATGCTTTTAACGGATCATCAGGATTTACAAAATCTGGGCCCCTCAAATTGAATCAGATAATCAAATGCTGATCTGGTTTGTCTTCAGATTTAAATCCGTGTTTATTTCCAAAACCTGCAGATTCTATCTGTGATGGAAAAGAGAAGTCGGAACGACGCCCCAGCAGATTCTGGTTTGCTGGTTCAGTGCAGCAGCTGTTTCTCTGCATCCTCAGCTGTTCATAACCAGAGCAACGCCTGATGGAGTCCACTCACCTGCTTCGGAGTATTTGGGCGTCGATATTCTGTGACAGAAAAAGAGCTTTTAAAACCGGATCAGAAACTTGAATCAGCCACTGAATGTTTTCAATGACACAAAGAGTTTTACACAGACGTGATTAAAACTTAGAACGGACTCTATTAACCCTCATTTTTAAATCATTAGATCACAGCAGATAGTTTAAATGATTTAAAATTCTTTTTCTCTGTTTTCATGAAACATGAACGTACTTTTTACCGAACAGGCCTCTCTTGTCCTCCTTCTTGCTGATTTCACTGCTGATCTTCGAGACCATCCTGCAGACGCACAAACACACACACGAAGCTGCATCACTCACTGGATCCAGACCTGCAGGTCCCCCACTGACCACCAGGGTCTGGATCCAGACCTGCAGGTCCACCACTGACCACCAGGGTCTGGATCCAGACCTGCAGGTCCCCCACTGACCACCAGGGTCTGGATCCAGACCTGCAGGTCCCCCACTGACCACCAGGGTCTGGATCCAACAGTGAGTTCATCTCCATCATCTCGCCCCCCCAAACCCCGAAGACCACAAAGTAGCCGGCGTAGTTTCGTTCTGCTCGTCTGAACCTGTCTTGACTCTGTTTGGGGTTTTTCTTCTGTAAAACACCAACATGATGGGGAGTCCAGACTCTTTCAAACCTGTTACGCTGTTTGGCAAAAACAGGCCAAATTTAAGTTTCATAAATTAACCGAGCTAGCGATGCTGATTGAACTAGAAAACATTCACAAATTTTTCAGAAAAATATTGAATCTTTTACTTTTATATGTGAGGAGTTCTTAGAAAACACTGCTAATTATTTGACTTTATAAATTCACACATTCCCATAAAAGAATCTGAATTTTAGACTTTATAAATGTATAAAATCACATCAGGAAATCTGAATTTCTGTTAATAAATGTATAAATTTTCTTAAAAGAAATTCTATGAAAAATATTTCAGAATTTCTGACTGTAAAAAACAGGGCGCGGTGGCGCCGCGTTGCACGGCTGCCTCGTGACCTGGAGGTTCCTGGTTCGACTTCTGTCTCTCTACGTGGAGTTTGGACGTTCTCGCTTTGGCCTTCTGTCACCTGAAGAACATCTCCAGGATCAAAGACTGAGGTCTCAGCAGGATATTAAAAACGTATCCATGCGTTCATCTTCAGCTGAACTGATCACAGCAGCAGCGTCTTCACAGATCTGCCTAAAAAGTCAATCAGACAGTTACAGCTGATCCAGAACGCTGCTGCCCGAGTTCTCACTAGAACTAAGAACGTGGACCACATCAGTCCAGGTCTGAGGTCCTGACACTGGCTCCCTGAACCTCAGAGAACAGACTTTAAAATACTTCTGTTAGTTTATAAACTACTGAAAGGTTCAGGACCAAAACACATCAGACACCAGACCTCTCAGGTCTTCTGGTTCAGGTTTTCTGGTTCAGGTCTTCTGGTTCAGGTCTGGTCTGTGTCCCCAGAATCAGAACCAAACATGGAGAAGCAGCATTCAGCTTTATGCTCCACAGACTTGGAATAAACTTCCAGAAACCTGCAGGAACGTTGGAACCCTCAGTTCCTTTAAATCGAGATTAAAACTCATTTGTTTACAGCTGAATTATTTAAAACCATCTGAATTTAACTTTAAAGAATGTTAATTACACTACTAAACTCCAGCTTAAGTCTAACTTTTCTTTATTCTGCCACTGCACTGTAACTTATAATCTTTATTATTATTATTTTATTAGATAAAGCACCTTGAACTGCCTTGTTGCTGAAACGTGATTTACAAATAAACGTGGCTCGCCTGGTTTTGAAAGTTTTCTCCCATAGTCCAAAAGTCGTGTGTGTTCACGTTACATGTACGTGAAGTGAATTACTTCAGTGTCCTTTTGTGGCTGACTACAAACTACAGCTCGTATTTATCTCTGTGGCTCGGTCATATCCAGAGCCTGGCCTTCCTCTGAGGACAAGTGTCTGCTGTCCTGCAGGGGGCAGTACTCACGGAGCGTGCAGTTTGGGGAACTTCTGGAGGTCGTTGTCGCTCAGGTTCTGTGAAAACAAGCAGGCGTTGAGGTTGAAGTTACATCCACGAGCTTGATTTTAGTTCAATAACAACAAGTGTTCATTTAAAGCGGGTCAGGATGTGTCTGAGGATTTAAGTTTCCAGATGGGGATGTTTTAATTTCCCATCTTGTTTGTGGTTGTGAACTCACCACAAATCTGGACCCGCTGATGGAGTTCTTCAACACGACTTTATCACAAGCAGCCAGATTCATCTGTTGGAGAAGAAAAAGCAACTTTAACTCAACGTTTTTAAAGAATAAGGACACTTTCAACATATTTCGACATATCCCCACATTTTTGTAGCTCTCTCAGCGGTGTGATGTCATCGGTCATCTGACTGAGGTCTGCACACTCGCTGCTCAAAGGCTGCGACAACCCCCAAGGTCCCCCGTGGTGAACAGCTCGTAGATCCACCTTCAGCAGCAGGTGTTTCCTGCCTGACTTCATCAGCGTCTCACATGGTTCTGAATGCTGCTCCTGTTCGTTCGTTCAGACTTCAGACATTTACTTATACGCAGAAGGGTGTTTAAGTGTCTCTGTATTCGTCTCTGAAGGTCAAGCCACAGCATTTAAAGCTGGTTCTGGTCTGGACTTTAACCAGGTCATTTATTCATCTGATGTAGATTTTCTGTTTTGGGTCGTTGAATCACTGGATCAATAAAAAAACATCATCCCTCCACCTCCGTGCTTGACAGTGGGTCTGAGGTGTTCCTGCTGAAATTAGTTCCTGAATGAGTTTTCTCCGAACACGGTCGTGGACATGAAGACCAAACATCTCCACTTTGATCTCATCTTCTTCTCATTGTGCTGTCATGGATTTAGACATTGAACGTGCTCGGTGATGCCTGTAGGCTCTGAGATGAAACTGTTGGATTTTTTTTGTATTTCTGTGGAAGGTCTGATCTTGGGGTAGATTTGCTGGGATTCCCACCTCTGGGAACATTGACAACTGTCTTGAATGATTCCAAATTGGAGTAATCTTTCTCACTATAGAATGGTAAAAATCCTAATATTTATAAATAAAAATGAATTCATAAGTCCCTCCTGATTGACCTGCAGCAACTTGCTTCTCTAAGACCTTTGTTGATGTCTTTCGCTCTCGGCATTGTGTTAACACACACCTGCTCCAGACTGCTAAAACATCTGTGTTTGTAGAGGTCTGCACACCTGCTGGTGTTCAGAGGACATGATCAGCAGCACCTGGCACTGATAAACCCTCTTAAATCCTATGGGGACAGTAAAGGGGTGCTTAGGAATTCCTACTCTTATTTTTTTAAATTTTGCATTTGTCTCCATTTTTTTGTTAAACAAAATATGGCACAGTAGAAAAAAGTGTCGTTGTTCATCTGAAGTTGTGATTGCCTAATTTTAAGACCATGTGATGCCTTTATTAGGCTGAAAATCAGCAGAAACCTGAACTGAACCACTACTCAGAAACCGCCGAAGGCTCAAACGGAAGACGACTCACAAACCGGGAACCAGAACATGCTCCCACCACAGTTCAACGCGGTCCCCATGTGAGCTTTTCATGAGCTTCAAAATGGGCCCCACACAGGCTTGAATGCCTGTCTGTGGTGGTCCTACTGGCTTGTCCATACTGACTCTGCCTGGGATCCATCTGGTTAGTAGGTGGACCTAACTGGTATGTTACTGGAACTACATGGGATCCACACGACCTGCCCCCTTTCTTAGCCCACCTCCATTCAGCCCACATCCCTCGTTGGCCCACTGTGGCCCACATAGGCCTCCCATTCGGGGTCCATCATATTGAAACCATCCAGGACTCACACCTGTATCCCAGCAGCCCACTTTCAACCCAGGTGAGCCCATATGGACCTGCTGGCTGGGTCTGAGTCAAACCTTTCGACATTTTGAGGCAGGGTTCTTGTAAAAGCAGCTGCTCTGGATAACATCTGGAACGTTCAGCTGTTCTGTTTGTAGCCCGAATCGTCCTGGCATGTCGACAACGACAGCAGCTGAACCAACACTTCCTGCAGCAGCGGTTCTCTGAGCACACGTTCTGCTGGTTATTATCTTTCAGTTTCGGCTCGTTACTGTGACCCTGTAACGTCAGTAGATGTGAAAACTGAACGCTGGACTCGGTTAGCAGGAAGCGCAGGAATCGTCCTATAAAACCAGATGAAACAGAGCTGGCGTGACGTGGTTCGGGTCTCTTAGGATTCATGTGCTGAAGCCTAACCACATTTCGTGGCTCCGGGTTAAGTGACCCCAGACCTGGGCTGAAGACAGTGAAGTATTTTTGTTGTTGCTCGACAGCCAGATCAGTGGGTTTTCGTCTCTCGTCATCTTCACAGCAAATACTATCTGTGGCTTTGAATGCCGCCTTCCAGACGCCTACAAAGAACAAATTGAAGGTGGGAATGGCATCATATCCCAGTTCAACATGGATAAGGCGTTCCAAAAACACAGCTCAGAAAACAAACGTGAACGTCTCCAGGAGAGCCGGAAAGTAGAAATGGAGGTTCGTTAAGAACCGAGTCACGTTGACAAGAATAAACTTGGACTATTTTGGGTTCATACTCTCTTTCTCCACGGTTTCTGAGTCCGGGCTGTACGTTACCCAGGAAATGGGATTTCTGGGACCGGTGCACCCGGAAATAAACACAAACAAAGCGAGATAGTAGAGATGGAGGCCTCACCCTCTTCAGGTACTCTGCCAGCTGCTGCGGGTTCCACGCCATCACCTCCGACCTCGTAGGCACTTGGTGCGAACTCATCCTGCGTCTTCGTCACGTCCAAGAGACACGACGTCTGTCCGGTTGATGTCAAAGCCACAACTTTTCACCGCTTAACGAGGTGAAGCCAACATCTGAGTGACGTTGGCGAAAGTCTGCAGCCCCTCTGGGCCTCCTGGTTCCGGTACTAGTTTTACTTCCCGTCCGGCTGTCGGGATGGACGCCTGCCGTCCAACATTCGACCCTCCAGGCCTCGTTTCTCCGTCACCTCTTCCTGCAAAATGTAAAACCAAACTTCTCTTGAAGTCCGTCAGAGAAGAAAATAACTGCCAACTGTCTTACGGTTCGACTTCCTCAAATGAACCCACCCTTTCTAACGCCGCAGGCGTCTTCCAACGTAGAGACACAAGAGGCGAGACGGCAAAGTGCTGGAGGACATGTCACCCTCAACCCAAAATGGCTTCTTTCTGTTGCACTCTCGGTCCTCCCCTTCTTCAGTGTCTCTCTCTACCCCCCCCCCCCTCTCTCGCTCACTCCCTCCCTCCGTCAGTGAGGAAGTGACTTCGCAGTCGGAGGGATGATGGCAGCATCATCCTCCTCCCCCGTCTGACCACAGAGCGGAACAGCCACTGCAGCTGCACCCACTTGCTGCAACTCTGAGGGGTTTTTCTTTTTGTTTTTTTTGTTTTGTTTCTTGGGGATTTTACTTTTTACTTTGCATTTCTCTGAGTCTCTTTGGGGTAGATTTGCTGAGATGTCCATCCCTGGGAAGATTGACAGCTGCATTGAGTAATTTCTTTTTCCTCACCGTAAACTCCAAATTGTTTGGAAATGGTTTTCTAACCACTTACAAATCTATAATTGTATGTTTAATATCATTGCTGATTTCTTACCCTATTGACATTGTGTTAACCCACACCTGAACACACAGAAAACTGACAAAACATCTGCTTTTATAGAGGTCTGAAGACCAGCTGATCAGTTCATCAATGATGATGATCAGCAGCCCTCGCATCTTATAAAGCAGTGAGGTCATTTTCTTTTGGCTTAATTTTTGTTAAAAACAATAAAGTCATGTAGTAACATGTCATGTTGTTTGTGGTTTTATCTGCCAGCAGGGTCGTGTGTGTCACTGCACTACCAATTCAGAATCACAACCATTTCATTATAATTGCATTTAGATGATGACTACTCATAAACAAAACTTTGTTTCCATCCTTCGTCCTGAGTGCACGAGGAGACAGTCAAGAGGACGGCCGCCCTTTTACCGGGCGGAGACCTCCATCAGACCCAGACTCGGGGAGGAGGACGTTAGCCCGGGCCAGACCTCACAGACACAGACGGTGTGTGTACAGCGGGGAAGTCTTGTTAGATGAAAATTAAAATAAATGAATACAAACCTTTTTATTTTTAGTTTTTTCCAGCTGTTGTTTATGTAATAATTAATCAGGGTCATGTTCTGGTCTCTGGAAAGATCCTGGAGACGACTTGTGTTGTAATAGACACTGTATACATAACATTAAATTGAATTAAATTGGACCTCTGTTTGTTTTATATATATATATATATATATATATATATATATATATATATATATATATATATATATAGGTTCGTTGTAAACGTTTGGGCACAGTTCCGTGTTTAACTAAATCTAACGTTTGTCTGGGTTCAAATCAAACCTAATCTGACATTAGTCTGTGCTCTCTGAGCAGCTGCTAAACTAACAATATTCCTTCTTTCACCTCTTTTACTTTGGCTCTGCTCTACTTTTACACAAGTGTTAATTGCGAATGCTTAACAAAAAAAAGAAAATATTAAAAGATATGTTTTCAATACAGTAGAGCCGGAGAACGTAAGGAACATGCACATAAGACCTGAGAGGACATACGAACGCCACACAAACGTCTCAGCTGCCTGTGATTTGGGTTTTTAACACGTTTATTTCAGTCACGCTGGGTTTCTCTCATTTTTCTGTGTTACAGGAAAAACCATCATCTGTTTCCTCCTGAGGGACGACATCACATGACCAGCTACAAAACCACTACCAAAAGCACTGAAGCAGCAAAACGTGCTAAACGCTGCGAAGGAGAAACAGGCAAAACGCCAGTGACCGCCACGGCCGGATGGAAGCGGTGCATGCTGGGAGAGCAGCCATGGAAATAAAAAGTCCCCAAATGTAAAGAAGTGGTTGCAGTGGCTGGTAACCGTTGTGCTGCAGCAGAAGAAAGGATATATATATATAAATATAGACATATGCACACGTCTTCTTCATCCTCACTTTAATAAATATAAACCTTTGCGCTTACATCCTGTTGCAGACCTGTTTTTGGACATTTCCTGCCAGATAAAACAGAATGTTTCCGTTATCTGCCGTCCTCTGAGCACGAATACGGATGCTGATAAGACCAGTGAGTCAGTCACCGTGCACTTTTAAAACTAAGAGCTGCTCCCACCATGAAGCACGGTGGAGGAGGTGTGATGGTGTGGGTGAACCTCACGACCTTCTCCAGTGACTCACCTCTGCACACGGCACGACTTCACAGAGCCACCAGCAACAACAGCAACAGGCCAAAACTTACATGTAGAACGTAGATCTAGAACGTAGATCCAGGACGTACGTGGTCTCCTCACAAAGCAGTGGCGGACGGCTGCGTCACATGACCTGGGCCTCCAATCAGCTGCTGCTGAGATGGTTGTTAAAAATTTAGTATTTTATGAAGAGAAAATTAAAAATGTGTTCCTGAATATGGTGAAAGTGGGTGGCTTTTTTCTGGGTTTATGAAATCAGAAATTTTGAATCTTTTCCTGCACATGCTCATATTTGTAAAGTTGGTTCGGATATTCTCGCCACAAATTTTCCCAACAATTTTTTTTTTTTTTTTTATAAATTTGAAAATGTAGATTTTTAAATTGATTGCATTTTTACATCGTGGTTGCAGGATGCCGTTGAGAAAACTGACGTTCATTCCTGTTTTAACTTTAGTCACAAATCGGCCCGTTTTCGTCTTCAGACGACGGATTCGTTCGTCGGATCGTCAGGGGGGCGGGGCCGAGGCGGCCCGAGGCGGGGCAACCATCTGCCGCCGACAGAAACCGACGTCCAGATGGTTTACAGAACTCGCAGCTCGGAGTTCGGGGCTCCGGCGACGTCCAATCAGCCGGCAGCGTCGCGGCGCGGTCACTTATCAGCCTCGCTGACAGGAAACGGAGCAAACTTCCTCTTCTGTTTCCTGTCGTAGCTCGGGCATGTGAAGCCACAGACAAGGGTGCATCGGTTATCTACGTTTTCAAACTAAAATAACCCCGAGCTGCTGTTTTCATGCGTCCCTTTTTCATTTTGTCTTAATTTGGAAACATTTACGTGTGAGCGACGCTTCAACGTGCTGAAGGCGTCAAACGTGTTCTGTGGTGCGTTCACTGACTGCGGGCATGAACTGAAAAACAGCAGGATTCAGAAACGTAAAAAGAAGTTTATTAAAATCCAAATTTCCCAGCATGCCGTGTCCTGGTACCACCTTCATCGGCTGCTTGAGTCTGTACGAGTCTTTTATTCATCTTTGCTTCAAATGAAAACTTCCCACAGTGCTCTTGAATGCAACTTTATTCTTCCACATTTTTCTGTAGAAGGCAGAAAAACTCAACCAGCCGCCTCAGAGCTTCTAGACGTCAAAACAAAAATAACAAACAAGCAAATCAGATATAAAGAAGTTAAAACAGTTGGAGTCAGATTCTGAGGTTGAGGGAACCTTCTGCAGTTTCTGGTCTCATTCATCTTTCCTGTCACTTCTGGTGACTTCAAGCTTTAAAAAATGACAGAAAAACGTCTTCTGACAGGTTTCCTATCTAATGACGGATGAAACTACCAAAATAAAAGCTTAAAGTCTGAACCAGGATAGCAAGGCAGGGCTGAAGAGGAACACCTCCTCCCACCTGCCGTCAGTCTCTCGAAGCGTCCACTGAGGTGGGCGGGGCCAACAACCTTCCCGCCTCAGAGTCGAGCTGGGTCAGTGGCTCTTCTTGGACGAGCCAAAACCCGAGAACCCCATCACAGCTGCCATTTCGTCATCCTCCTCCAGGTCCAGGTCCTCCTCCGCCCGTCGCTTCCGCTCCTTCTGCTTCTCCTTCTTGTAGGCCTTCGCCTTCTCCTCCTGAAAACACCAGAGATCATCTATGAGGATGCATCACTCCGAACTGGTCCCCTTCTGGTCCGTCAGACCCTGTGTGAGATTCTCTCCAAAATCTCAAAGACAATTTAAAGAAAGCGTTTTCCACCTGAATGTCAGTCGGTGAAACACGAAGATGAGCCTGACACCAGAGTTGAGCAGTAGAAAGTGTTTTTTTGTTGTTTTTTTTTACTACAGTTGGTTTTCACTGCCAGCTCAGCTCAGTGAGCTTTTGTCTCAGTGCTCATCTTCGCACCGCTCGATCTTTGGTCCTTAGGAGCCTCGTTTGAAACCGAGGTGGCGACAGATGGAGCCTTCGGTCCACAGCCTGTGTTGACTTCTCATCTAGGCGTTTACAGGTTAAAACTCAGTGTTATATGTTCAGAAGTATCTAATCCAGGTGTGAGGAGTCTATCGTGGGTTTTAAACTGGACCTGGTCTAAACTGGCCCCAACCCTTCACAATGCTGGAGATCCTGACGTCACACTAGATGTTAGGAAGCTACGATTACAGTTAAGTAGATCATACAACAACCTACCAACTTATCAGGGACAAAGTCTGTTAGTTTAGGTAACGTTAGAGTCAAAATCGTTGCTGCTTTGATTTATCCTGGAACAAATGTCGACGTCCTTGTTGAGCTTCTGGACGTTAAATTGACAGTTTAATCCAAAACAGACATTTAACTCTGTTTATTTAATTCTCTAAATCCAAACTAAACACCCTCCCTGGACACCTGGACTCACTAGCACAGGTACTCCACATACATTATTTTGAATGTTTTGTGGTACAAACTCCATAAACCAGGGGAGAGTTGAGGATCCTCAGGGTGGCTCTGTGGAGTGGACTTCAGATGTCTGAGTTCTGGTCCCTGTGGAACTCATACTCAACAGCTATTGGCTCATCTGTGTTTGAGGGGCGGGGCTTACTGGCAGGTAAACTACATTTTATATTTAGTTGTAAATGGTCCTGTTTGTCTGATGTCCTGCATGTATATCATGTTTTGGATGGTTAAAATATTTGGAGGTTAACAACTGTACTGATTCATGTCTTTTTCCAAATATTCAGTCCTGAAAAAACTGAACATTCTGATTATCACTGACCGCTGGTCAGACGACCACCAGGGGGCGTGGCCTCCCTCCTCACCTCCTCCCGCAGCTCCTTCATTCGCTCCTCAAAGTCATACTCCTTCTGCTTCTCCTCCAGCTTCTTTTTGTTCACCTCAAAACGCTTCTTCACCTGGTCCAAAGACGAGCGCTCGACCCGCATGGACATGCCGAGGTTCCTCTGGTCTGCGCACACACGCACACACACACACACACACACACACACACACACACACACACACACACACACACACACACACACACACACACACACACACACACACACACACACACACACACACACACACACACACACACACACACACACACACACACTCGTTTCTGCCTTCTTTCATCTCACTGTGTAGCTGCTCCTCCTCTGCTCCCACCAGTTATTTGACAGAGATGCTTCTGAGTTTGACTTTAAACAGTGTGATTTGACTTCTCATAATCAATGTAATCCATCATGTCCATTGATGGCTGCAGCTCTAACACGCCTCTTAGAGGCTCAACGATGCTGCGGCGAGCTGAAACCAGGAAGAGAGTCTGTGCCGGAGAAGTCCCATCTACACCACCAGACTGGTGCTGCAGCAGCTTCAGTCCACTTCTGAGTGCCGAGTTAAACACAGGCAGAACAGCAGCTTTTCTATTCTGACTTTAATCTGAAAAGGTTCTGTGTGGATTGTGTGTTTTTGTTGTTGATGTTTCATCCATCGTTTCTCACCTTAATGTGACTGGAAGTTTAATTTGGAAAACAAACAACAACTGAGCAACAGGTTTCTTCTGGCTCATCTCCAGATTTCAACGTTTTCAGACGTGAACTCACGTTTCTTGCCATTGATGTGATCCAGGAAGTTAATGGAGTCTTTGACCACGCAGTCACAGACGTTACAGTAATATCTGGAAGAGAAGAAGAACCCAGACGAAGCATCTGTTATTTTTGCTGATTCCAAATTTTCTACATGAACTCAGGCATCAGGCTGAAGGAGAGTAAGGATCAGGTGCTCGTCTCTTTTCAGGAAAATAAACGTGCATCAGAATGATGGAAGAAAAGGCCTGAAGGAGGAAAGGAGCAGATTGTGACCTTTTCAAGGCAAAGAAACTGAATATTCTTATGTCCCATCAGCCCGTTTTCATACCGGTGGATGCCCCGCGCTTTTACCACCACCTGCAGCTGGCTGCTGTAATGACAGACTGCAGCTTTGCAAGACACCAAACTCGGGTAATTAACAAGCTGAAGAACCTCAGAAAGACGTTACTGGAGTCAAGGAACACAACCGCAGGAGCGGCAGAGCGAGACTGCTGGTCGTATTTGTGCAACAAATATAATGAGACACTTGATGAGAACTGTGGAGGAGGAGCAGGACTCACCCGCCCATCTCCGCCTGAGGCGTGGTCTTGGTGATGACGATGGTCTTCCCCAGTTTGGACTCCAGGTCCACTTTGTAGTCTCGGTGCCGTAGGAGGTCCCGTTTGACTGGTGGAGCTGGTTTTCCTGGGAGCCGACGGGTGAAGGTGAGAGATGAAGGAGAGACAAAACAAACGTCAAACTGTTCATCTTCAATTGTAAACAGAGTTTGTAAAGTTACAGAAATATGGACTTACGACATTCTTATAAACATCCCACAATTTATTTTAAATTCACAAATTAACAAACAAACAAATAAATGAAGTAAATTCTGACTTAATTCATCCACAAATTTGCAGGAAAATAAAACTTACAATGTACAACTTTATAAATGTACCAAAAAAAGAATAAAATATTCTTCCAAAATAAAAATATTGAATTTATAAACTCTCCAATTTGAACTAACCAACCAACCAACTTTGTAGCTTGGAGGACCCATAGTGGCTACAGTCCAGAAATAAAAAGAAAGGCCTCTGATGATTAAAAAAAAGGTGAACCAAGCATGTAAAGTGAAGCATTAAGAGATCATAGTCGTGTTCTCACCATCCCTCCTCTCTCTGTCTCTCTCCTCCGCCAGTCGTTTCTGAGCGAGGTGTTCGTACTCGTCTTTGTCCCATTTTCGACGGAAGTCGTTCTTACTTGACTGAAAGACAAAATATGAAAACTTAAAAGCAGGAGGCTTTATTCTGCTCATATTTATAGGGGCATCTGGGTAAGTAGATCAGTGATACTCCCATCATGCCTTAGGTCTGCTGTGATACCTGTAGTGGCACGGTCATGATATGGGGCTCTTTCAGTTTTCCCGGTTCAGCAACATTACATGTCCATAAGTGAGGTCAGCTGAGCATCTGAATACTCTGACAGAGCAGTTTGTTTGGGTTTTCTTCCATCACTAGATTAGTTTTTTCCTTGATGACATGGTTCTACTCCAAAATGAAAATGTCAGGACTCATAAACGCTCATATTTTGACAGAGTAGTTGAAAACAAGACATAACTTAATACATGAACTGGCCACCACCGACTCCTTAATGAACACTATAAATATTGTCTTCAGTCTTCTAAACTTTACACATGTTCGATTATTCATTTGAAGTAAGTTTTTAAAAAAAACAAATAAAAGGCTGTGCACATTCGTTTTTGCTTTAAAAAGAAAAAAACTCAGACCGTATAAAACAACAAAACTGAGACAGAAATCGATATTGACAGAATGCGGTTAAATTTTACTGCTTTTATTCTGACAGACCGGAAGAGTCCTTGTTGGTGGAGCTAAAGCTAAAGTCCCGTATTTATCCGTTATTTTTGCTTTACCGCCTCCGTCGACAGACGCAAACCAACATAAAACACATTGACATGTTAACGACGCTTAATCAGAGATTACAGGATATCTAGTGATGATGAAGTGGGACGTTTTCGCCTTTTTGTCGACTAGCTATTAGCTGGCAGCGGCTCCGCCGACGCGAGCATTAGTTCGGTTCCGGTCCACAGTCACGCACGCGCTGACATTATAGTCACAGCACGGTTATACAGTTACACTGTTTAAAATTGTTACAGATTTTTTCTTTTAAAGTAAACTTCTGAGGAAAACTCACCCCGCTGCCAGAAGCCATCCTGTTTACTCTGCGACCGGAAACGGCGGCTGCAGATTCTTCACGTTGATGCGTCACAGCGCCGCCTGCAGGAGGAGGGGGGAACTACAGGCAGGTGTAATCCGATCGCGTCATGAACCGGACTCATCTGTTCATCTGTCAGCAACAAATGTGTCAGTAAGGTTGCAGCAATGATAATAACAGATCATTATAATAGACAACGGCAGCAAGGCACGGCCTCACAGCATAGAGGTTCCTGGTTTGATTCCCAGCCCGGTGGGATTCTTTCTGTGTGGCTATGTGGCTTCTTCCCACAGTCCAAAAACAGGCCTGCTAAGTTGATTGATAATTCTAAATTGCCCGTAGGTGTGAGTGTGAGTGTGCACGGTTGTCATGAGGTTTCTTCCGTACAGACGAGGGTCTGCTATGGTGTCCCGCAGGGTTCAGTTCTAGGGCCAATCCTGTTCAGTTTATACATGCAGCCCTTGGGAAGTTTTATCCGGAACCACGGCATTAATGTTCATTTTTATGCTGATGATACACAGCTGTATCTGTCTATGAAGCCAGATGAAACAGAACCATCAGACAAACTTCAGATGTGTCTTAAGGACATCAAGGACTGGATGTAAACTAATGCTTTGCTCCTAAATTCTGATAAAACAGAGGTTGTTGTTTGTGGTCCAAACAGCTTAGGAAGGGATTAGATGGTCTTGCGATGGCCTCCAGTAAAACTGTGTGAAACCGTGGCGTTATATTGATCAGGATTTGTCATTTAAACAGCAGATTAATCAGGTTTGTAAGACTGCGTTTTTCCACCTCCGTAATATCAGAAGGTGTCTTCTAGACTAGATTACTGTAACGTGTTGTTGGCTGGATGTCCAAGTAATTCTCTGAAGATCCTCCAGCTGATCCAAAATGCAGCAGCGGGAATTCTGACAGGAACCAACAAGAGAGACCACGTCTCTCCAGTGTTCCCTTCCCTCCATCGGCTCCCCGGAAAACTCAGAATCCAATTCAACATTTTATTATTGTGATAAAGTCCTAAACATCCAAACTTCTGGTTTTCTCCAAGACCTGATGGTTCCTCATGTTCCTAACAGAGTTTCTCGGTTCTCAGGGTGCAGGTTTACTCATAGTTCCTAGAAGATCCAAATGTAGATCTGGTCTTCTGCTATCAGGAACCATCACTATGGAACCAACTTCCAGTTTGGGTTAAGGAGGCTGACACCACCTCCACCTTTAAAACCAAACTTCAAACGTTTGTGTTCAGTAAAACATCTAGTTGGTGTAAACTTTAGTGTGTCGGGCCAGTAGTCAAAGCTGCAGCTGCAGGACCAGATTAGAGCAGCTCATCTTAAACAGCTTCGGTGTAGATATGCTGCTGTAGGCCTCTGCTGCAGGGGGGCACCAACATGATCCACTGAGTGGTGCCTTTCACCTCCTCTGTTTCTCTTTGCCTTCTCTGTCTCTGCTTCACCTCAACCCTCATTTATTAACAATATCCCATAAACTTAATTGTGGTCCATTGTTCTTGTAGTTTGTTGTGCTTGTCTGGTCCTTCTTTTCCTCTTCTGTGCATGTCCTGCAGACCAGAACCTCAGGAGCTGCTTGCTGACCTGCAGTCCCACCTCTGACCATCCCAGTGTTGTGATTCTGGAGGCAACTAGTGTTGTAATAGATGCTGTATAAATAAAACTGATTTGAAGTGAAGTAAATACGTGTTCTTGGAGGTGGCGTTTCAACTTTATCAACTTCTGAGATTAAGCAAATACGTAAATAGGAAATTGTTGTTCTTTGACTGACCACTAAAATGTTAAGAAGTACAACTTTGCAGCAGAAAGACAGGTTACCAGTCCCTGGCAACCATACACACTCACACTTTATGGAGTCACAAAGTCTGACACGTGTTATAATAAATTAAGATAAGAAAAACAGATCATATTAAAACTAATCGTTTAACCTGCAAAAGCGCAGCCGCTCCGTTCGCTTTCCCTAACATGCCGGACCCGTTGGCGGCTCCGCTGAGCCAGGTGGCCGCCGCGGGCCCCGCCCCCCAACACAGGTGAGCCTCGTTAAAAAGCCGTGGAAGCTCAGCGATGGCGTCAGTCCCTCTGAAGTGTAGACGTCGAAATGTCCACGAGTGGCCTGGAACCTGCAGCTCAGAGCCCGCTGCTGTCCTCCAGGTACGAACCAGAACCAGAACCAGAACCATGACCATGACCAGGCGACGCCCACACACAGCTGCAGGTATTCAGGTGGCGTTGGGGCGAGAGAACAAGGCTTCAGCAGACCATTAAATCGAGATGTTTGTTTACGCCTGGTTCTGGGCTTTTAGTGTCGGTGAATTCTCGGAGTCCAGCACGCATCCGCTTGGCGGTCCTCTGTCTCCGACATGAGACGCGTAGAAAGAGACTTCATGAACTCGGCGTCATTGACTGTTCTGTAGGTTTGGGGCAAACGAGTCTTTTTAGTGATGTCATATGGAAGTTCGTGAAGGTCAGGCGGGAAGTTCAAAAGTTTGTGTTGAGGTGAGCTCGAGTTGTTGGAGACGGAGAAACTGAGGCGTCACCATACGGAACAGGCCTCTGACGTCACGCGCAGGTAGTCTGTAGAGCGGTTCTGGAGGTGTTGGTGGGAGTTGATCCTTCCCAACTGCAGTTGTTTCCGAGAATAGGTGGATCAGTGAGCTGGTTGGACACGCCCACTCTAGCTCTGTTACAGGTGGGCTGTAAAACCTCTGCTGCCGTCTTTTATGCTGTTACCTGAACATCTAAATGAACGCTGCCAGCGCTAAAACGAGGACTAGTGGACCTCGGCTGAGACCAAACGCCAACCAGCCCACTTCGACGTTGAGGCTCATGCGGAGCAAGACTCGTTGTGGTTCCTCGACTGACCGCTGGAGGCTCCAAAAGGGAGTCAGTCTCCACTGACCTCGCTGTTAAATGTTCAACTTTATCATACAGGCAATGTTGACCCTAGTGGCCGTCGGAGAAATTACAACCTTTATTTACGACCTGGACTGGGTCAGACTAGCGCAGCTGGACGTGGGCTCTTGGTTCAGGCTCCTCTTTCAAGGTGGATCATGATGTTGAAGCAGCTTTAAAAGCAGAAGTGGTGACTGTTCCAGAAAGCTCTGTGACGTGGTTCTGTGGTGTCCAGCTTCTGTTTCAGTCCCTGCTCGTGTGTTTGTGGGAAGGGCTGGTCTGCAGCCGTGTGGAACGGCCTCCCCGACCCGCTGCTGACCTCATCAGGATGCGCCGCTCCTGAACCGTGGCTCCTCCCCGGCTGCAGCTCTGTGTACGACAGCTTGGTCAGGTAGGAGGTACACCGAAGTCCCCACAGGTCATGTGTTCACGGGGGTCCGGGTTTCACCAGGTGTACTCTGCCCCCTTCAGGCAGAACTGGTATCAGCTGACATGTTTTAGTCTGAAGCCTAAAATTCACCTAGTTATGATGAAACTGAAGGACACATTTGCAGGACAACCATACCTGCAAAACAAACAGCCTTTAAACTAAACACAATCCAGAGCCTTTCAGCGTTTAACGGTGTCTGTCTGCAGTGAATGCATCACCGTCTGTCTCCGCAGTAACGTGTCGCCGATCCCGTCGCCGCCCACCAGTGGCAGCCTCCGAGGACGAGAGCGAGTGGCTGGCAGCAAACCTCGCAGGTGTTTGACCTTCTCTAATCCAAACTGAAAAGTGGAAGAAATTGGTTTGAATGTAAAAGGCTCTCTGTCTGACCTTTAGATGACCCTTCGATCTGACATTGAAGCAGAAATATAGTTCAGTTTTTGCCGTAAACGTCAGCTATCAGGACTTGTTCATATTCAGTGGTGTTGGTGTTTGACCCCCGTAGGCCGTCCATTCTGGAGCGCTGCATCCTTAAAGTTTCCACCAGCAGTGTGGCTGTGGGGACGGATGACGTGGACAACAAGAGGTCGGTGTGCCACCGGCGGCCGTTTCCTCACGGCTGCTAATCAGTGTGAAGCTTCTTGCAGTGCTAACATTTCTGTCCTGCAGGCCACCGTTCGGCCGCTGCTATCCCCGCCTGCCGGATCCGGCCAGCACTGAAACAAATGCAGCGGTCCTGAAACGACGGCAAAAACAGATCCAGTACGGCAAGAACACCAGCGGATACCAGAACTACCTGCAGCAAGTTCCCAAGTAAGCAAATGCACCAAGGTTGCACTGCACCTGAACCGGCTCCAAGAATCTAACTGTCGCTGACGTTCCCTCCAGACACCTCAGGGATCCGAAGCTCCACCCATCCACCCCCAACAAATACAGGAAGTACAGCCGGCGGTCCTGGGACATGCAGGTGCGTCTGTGGAGGCGAGCTCTGCACCTGTGGGACCCCCCAACCTGCAGCCATCTGGACACCGTCGACACCTCTGACCCGGTGGAGCAGCTGTAGGTGGAGGCATCGTTACTTCTGCTGCTCATTCAGATTAGTGTGAAAAGCGTCGCGTTTGCAGGCGGTCGGGTTCAGAACAGCTATTACTACCAGAGCAGAGTCCGAATGTCAAAGCTCGCTCATCTGCAACACCTGCAGAGCTGGACTGGACAGACGCTCCTCTTGGACAACATCTGTCCATCCTCGTTCCTGATGTTGCTACCAAAACATTTGAAACGAGGACTTGCAGAGATCTCAAGCCTCCAACACTCTGCTGACTGCTGCTGGTTTTTGGGTCCTTTGGGCTTCGTCAAAGGCGGTTCATAGGTCCAGGTGTAGTTGGTCAGTCCAAAAGGGTGCTGGCCAGCTCTTCCGGCTGTTACTAGGACTCGCTGGCAATAAGCGGAGGTTGTCCAGCGGACTTGGCTGAGCTTCGTCTTTGGACCCGTACAGGCAAACTAACAACCCTTAAGGCGGTCTGTTGGTACCGTTTACAGTCTGAAAGTTGGACAGGACTCTGACGGGGTGGGGTACACTTAATCACAACACTGATACTGACCAGCCTCAAGACTGTACACGTGCGTTGTGGTGCAGCGTTTGGATTAAGAGGGGACACGCTTGTGAACAGGAAGTAGTCTGTGAAGGACGCTGTGAGAAGCGTGAGAACGTCTCACGTGTCCAGACCTGCCAGAACAGGCTGGAGGTGAAGGCAGCTTCACCAGAGTGCGTTTTCTTCTCTGCAGGCAGAGCCAGCTGGCGAAGATGACGTCGGACCTGTGCGAGGATGGAGGAGGAGATGAGCAGAGAGAGAACGAGGCTCCTGCCGCCTCTAAAGCCTCCATGTCTCCAACGGCCGTCTCGTCAGAGGGAAAACCTGGAGCCTGGAACATCCCGCTGTCACCGGTAACGCACCGATAACCTGATCGTGTAGCTGAATGTTTAGTGACAGAGCTGCTACGTCTCTTCATAGTGTGAATTTTCTGTGCTGCACTGCCGCCTGCTGCTGGACTCCAGCACCTGCAGTCTCTAAAACCAACGCTAGACTGTCGCCAGACTTTTGTTGTTTTATTCATTTTAGGCATCCGATATTTATAACGCCAGTGACACAATCTGAGGCTAAGAACGAGCAGGAACGCAACGAGGCACACGGTAACTCTGGACATTTGAGTTGCTCTGTTTTAAGTGGGGTCTTAGTTATAAACGTGACACACGGCTTCAGACTTTCTACTGAACGAAAACACACTTTAACCATAGAAACATAAGGTCCTTGAGATTTTCATGAGGGTTTGAAAGGGACAAAACGCTGAAACGTGTAAATTACTCGGCCTTTTGTTTTCAGTGTCAAATGGTGGAGCTGTTGCAACATGCTTCACGTGTTTAAAATGATCCTAAAATGTTGTCTCCAAGTCTGAGTGGAAGCCAGCTGTCGCGGATGTGAAACCCAACTATGGAGACAAAGCCATATTGAACCAGACTGTTTTTTAATTGTAAAGTAAATTTGAGGTTAATGGAACTAGTGGTCTGACCTGCAGAATTGGATTTTCTTGTTGACCTCAACCCAAAACGTGTTTTTGGGGTTTTTTTTTTTTTTTTTTTTTCCCGTTTCAGTGTCTGGAAAGGAGCCACAGGCCTCTCCGTTCTCCACCTGGCCTCAGTTACGCCCGCAGGAGTCAGCTCCTCCCTGATGACAACATGAACGACTGGCTCCGCCTCCTGATGGAGACTGATCACGCTCCAGGTGAGCTGCATCACATCCTCCTTTGGAGAGACCACCAGATGGATTTAGAAACTAAAGGTTTTGTTTGTGTTTTTTGGCGACTGAAGCGTTTAAGTCGAGCTGTGATGTCACAGGGTGTTCATTTTATTCTACAGATTGAGCAACATCAACTCACCACTCCGATTTACAATAGATAGGCTAATCATTAACGTAAGCAGTAACTGCATCAAACTGCATTAAAACATTTGAACCGAGAAGGTGGTGGCTGCAGACCGACTTCCAGCCTGTGGTGGCACGGTTTTGGAGTGGAGGTGGGTGGAGATTCATACAGGTTGCAGCCAGGTTCTCTTGACTGAAGCCGGTTGGACCGGAACCGGTGACACCTGCAGGTGAACCTGATTAAATTTGCAGTGACTAGTTTTGTCCACTTCGCGGCAGCAGATCAGCATAAGATGAATTACTTCAGTTTGTCGATGAAATGTGACCTTTTTTCTTTTTTTTACAAGGATGAGGTGGATTTAGCTTTTTGGTCACTGTGGGACTTCAAGTCATTGGTGCCGAACGGACTGGACCCTCTGTCGTCACCAGGAGGCGTTCGGAGGCCTCTGCTCTTGGCGGACAGCAGCCTGCTTTAAACCGATGAACTGACCGGGTCTGGAGGCCGGCTGAAACCCGCCCACCTCTGTTAACCACTCCCCCTCTTTACCGTAGCTGACTTTGCTTTGGTGAGCTCATGCTGCTGTAATTATGATTAACGTGCGTTGATGCTTCCCATCAAGTAAACGAGGAGTAACAGAAGTGGGCCGGGACGGCTCGGCCGCTGCTACCAGGGGTAGAACGCCGTGGCTTCAGATCCTTCAGAAGATCCCTGGCTGAAGAGCTGCTGAGTGTCCAGTGAGCACTCGCATGAGATCTGCTGTTTCCGGAGTCTGGATACGGCATCGAACACGGATCCTCGTTGCTTCAGGTCTTATACCCAGTTAGGGAGATGGTTCCCCTGAAATGAAGCTCAGCAGTCCTGCTGCTGTACACTTCCATCAGTTGAGGAGAGCCACGTCAGTCTGGAGTTACACTTGGTTTCAGATTCCCAGGTCTTGGGTGGAGAGGGGGTGGACAAGCTGGATCCCAACCAAAGCCGCTGGTCTCTGGTTTCTTCTGCTCATGTTTTGCTCATCTAACTCCTCTTTTCTTTGTAGACGTGGGCTCTGATGACCAGCAGGTTCCCGTGTTCTCGGACCCGCTCTTCTGGAATCCATACTGATGGTCCGGATGAAAGCCAACTCGTCTTTGTGGAGGGACCTTGATGTGACCTCGTGTTGATCCTGACCGTTTTGGAGCCGTTTGTTTCCGGCCTCGGTCCACTTGTCCTTTTTTTAAAGATGGCTGCACATGGACTTCTCCAGCTTCTGGCCTTTTGTCGGCGTCTGATCCGAGCCCCGTTTTCCTGGAGGTGGGAGGAGCCTGGGACTGCTGAACACGAGGACCTGAGCTGTTTGCACTTTTTTGTTTTATGTTGAACTGACGCACCTGTCACCTGCACCGAGTTCGTCCCTCACCGACGACGGCGCCGCCAGCGGCTCGTCCTTCTATCCTGTTTGTCGTCACCCTGTTCTCGTCTTTGGTCCACCTTCACCTTCGCCCTGTCCGTCTGGATCAGGCTCTTCCTCGTGTCTGTTTTTTCTCAAAAACAAAGTTCCTGATCAGTGTTGTTGTGACTTTTCTTTTACTTTTTTGTGCTGCTTGAATATGAAGAGTAAACCTGAAAGATGTGACTAATAAAGATGTAAATAAAGTGTTATAAATTAACTTTGATGCTTCACTCTTTCTCCTGTGGACAATGTGAGCGCGAGTGAGTCGGAGCATCTGTTGATGTGAGATCGTTGGTGTCTGATGGCGCTGAAGGAACTTTTCCCACGAGACGTGTGAATTATCCTGGCGGCGTCCCGCTGCTAGAGGGCAACGAACGTGTTTTTTTTTTTTTTTGTTTTTTTTTTCTCCCATGTTTCATTTGCATTTTTTCTTCTTTCATTACAACTCAAACTGCTTCAACGTGGATTTGGATGGTTGTTCTAACTCTGCACATTCTCAGACGTTTCTACACATTTCTCACTTTTTTTTTTTTTTTTTAAATGTTTTTTTTTGTTAAAAGTTGCGTCTTTTATATGCACGTTCACAGATGCGTGTCTGTCAGGGCCTCGCCTGCAGTGGGGTCCTCATGGGGCTGGGGGCCCGCCTCTGGTTGTGGTGCTCGGGGTGGCCCTGCTGGTACTTCTGGGTGGTGTGGTGGCTTGTTGCTGGCTGGTACAACCTGGTGTGTGTGTGTGTGTGTGTCTGCGCGTGTGTGTGGGGGCGGGGGGGGGGGGGGGGGGGGGGCGGGCTATGTGGCTGTCCTGGTGTCGCCTTTGGTTGTGGGTTGTGCCCTCTTGTTTGTTGCCGCTGCTGTCTTGGGTGTGGAAGGTGGGCGGTGGCCATCCTGGTGTGGGCGGTGTTCCCCAGTTCTTCCTCTCTCCCCCTCTTGTTTTGCTGTCCTCCGCCTCTCGTTGGCTGGTGTTTGGGAGTGGTGTTGCTGCGGTCGGGTTTGGCGGGGTGGCGGTCTGCTGCAGCATATTTCACGTAGGTGATTTTGGTCTCAGTCAGAATATGGACTCCAAATGTTAATAAATTGCGTTGGACTAGTCCGCTGAAGGACACTCATTCATGTACTCGCATCTGCATGACCGAAGGTCGGCTGTTTCCGCTCGTGTTACCTTGCACTCATTCTGATCAAAGCTGTCCCATCTTCTTTTCAGATGTCGCTAAAGAAATGTCCAAAACAGTTTTTACTGCAAGAGCTCCCAGCACATCCCGTGGGGATCTCCAACAAACCTAGTGAGGTCTCTGGGTCCTAGTGGAGGTCCAGGCAAAGCTGATGAGTAAAATGTGTGAGCTGAGCCAGAGGAACCAGGTGCTTGTTTGTTTGTTCAAGCAGCTGCCTTCATCCATGATCAAAGTCGCTTCTGAGTCTCTGAGTAAATACAGCGTCATGTAGCTGAGGTGATGGTGGCTGTCAGTCAAAAGACCACACCCCATGATGGGCCATCGGCTGGGACAATCGACCTTTTCGTAGAGCCTGCCCCAAACACGGCAAAGTGCAGATCCTGTCCAGAACGGACATTACCAGCGCCCCGAAGAGGAGGGAGAGACTTTTTCTTGCTTCAAATCTGGAAATGCTCCTTGGACGGTCCGTGGTAAAGTCATGGGCAGAAGTATAACTTTAACTTGACAGTGGTGCTGATGTCCCTGCAGTGTCACTTCCTGCTCACAACAGTGTCTTCACTAGAACACAGTACCCGGTTCTCCAGAAAACAGCTCAGTGTTTGGTCCGGGATACATGTCTCTGAAGCTATATGGTTAAGCGGTAGCTGAGTTGTGAAAAACCTGAGCATGCCTTACATGGATGGCCAGACTCCGCCCATGTCTGTACACCAATATGGATTCAGTAGGTGGGTGGCTGATGTTCAGGTGAGCGAGTTTATTTGTGGGGCCAAGCGTTTGTGTACAAGTGTGAGCTCTAGGCTGGGTGGGTAACGTATCGCGTCACTTCCTGTTTGTTGTTGGCGGTCTGTGTCTGTCTGCACGGCGTTACGGGCTCTGATTCTTCGAATCCTTATACTCTGATTTTAGTTTGTTTTGATAATAAAACACTACATCTTGTAAACTTCTCTTTGAATCGAGCACTTGTTCCTTTCCTCTTATTTAACTTTCATTTCCACCAGTCACCGGTACAGGTACCGTCTCCTGTCCTCTCAGCATGGCCTCCTCTCCCACCGTTTCTCCTTCTTACTGCTCAGTGTGTGAAATGTTCACTTATTCCTCTGCCTCCTTTAGTGAAGACGGTAAGTGTATAAAATGTAGTTTGTTTGTAGCTTTGGAGGCGAGGCTCAGTGAGTTAGAGGTCCGGTTCCGCCAAACAGACCATAGTCCGGTTGACTTGGTAGCTCGTCAGGCTGAAGTAGCGGCGGACCGGCCAGGTGTAGCTGCTGGTAGCCGCCCCCCTGCAGCACCCGAGCAGCCGGGCAGTCAGGGCGGCTGGGTGACGGTTCGGAGGAAGCGTAGTCCCAAAAGGCGCACGGAACACCACCATTCGCTTCACGTGTCTAACCGTTTTTCCCCACTCAGCGACACACCCGCTGAGAAACCGACCTTGGTGATTGGCGACTCAATTTTGAGACATGTGAGGCCGACTCCAGCGACCATAGTTAGGTGCATCCCGGGGGCCAGAGCGGGCGACGTCGAAGCAAATTTGAAGCTGCTGGCAAAGAGTAATCGTAAATACAGTAAAGTTATCATCCATGTCGGCGTTAATGACACCCGGCTACGCCAGTCGGAGGTCACTAAAATCAATATTGTCTCGGTGTGTAACTACGCCAAAACCATGTGGGACTCCGTAGTTTTCTCTGGTCCCCTCCCCAATCTGACCGGTGATGACATGTTTAGCCGCATGTTGTCCTCCGTCGCTGGTTGTCTCTGTGGTGTTCAGAAAACGACGTGGCCTTTATTGACAATTGGAAGACGTTTTGGGGAAAGCCTGGTCTGCTTAGAAGAGACGGCATTCATCCCACCCGGGATGGTGCAGCTCTTATCTCTAGAAATCTGGCTGATATTATTAGATCCTCCCCCTGACAATCCAGGGTCCAGGCCGGGGTGCAGAGCTGCAGTCTTACACGCTTCTCTGCTGCTTCTCGAGGACTATCGCCTGCCAATAAAAAGGTAGAAGTAAATGATGTAATCGGAGATTCTAACGAGGTGCCAAGTAAAATAGATTTAGTATCGATTCCCCGTCCTCCAAATCTTCACCAAGCGCGACGTAATAGAGGCGTTAACCAAAATAACCTCGTAAAAATAAAATCAAATACGCATTTAGTGCGAACTAAAGACCAAACAATTAGATGCGGATTACTAAATATACGATCTTTAAGCTCCAAGTCTCTATTAGTAAACGATCTAATTACTGAGACCCGGAGTGACATTTTCTGCCTAACAGAAACGTGGCTCCAAGAGGAAGAGTTTGTTAGTTTAAATGAATCGACGCCGTCCGGTTACGTTAATTATCATATTCCTCGAATCACAGGTCGAGGTGGAGGAGTAGCGGCGATCTACGACTCCAGTCTTACAATAAAATCCAAACCTAAATGCGATTATAATACGTTTGAAAGCCTCACGCTTAGCTTAAAACTGCCGAGCTGGAAATCAGAGAAGCCAGTCTTGTTGGTGGTAGTTTACCGGCCTCCTGCTGGAGCTTATCTGGAGTTTCTGTCTGAGTTCTCAGATTTCTTATCTAGTTTATTGATCAGTACAGATAAAGTCATCATAGTGGGTGACTTTAACATTCATATGGATGTTGACAACGATCGTCTTAAGTTGGCTTTTGATTCTGTTCTAGAATCGATGGGGATTTTACAAAAAGTTAACGAACCGACGCATCGTCTTAATCATACTCTTGATCTGGTCCTCGTCTACGGTGTAGAACTTGATAATCTGTTAGTGTCACATGTAAACTCCCTCCTATCCGACCACTATTTAATAGCGTTTGAATTCAACATTGTCAACGTTACGCATAATAGGAGTAATTACTTTAGCAGGTGTCTATCCGATAAAGCTGTTACTAAATTTAGGGAGGCCGTTGCTCTTCATCTTCTTACAGTGGAACATAGTGAAGCAGTTGAGGGCTGTGACCTCGGTTTTACCTCTGCAGACGTTGATTTCCTTGTCGGTAGCACTGCAGATGTGTTGCACTCAGCTTTAGATGTAGTTGCTCCTTTGAGAAAGAGGGTCTCTAACCATAGGAGCTTAACTCCCTGGTTTAACTCACATATTCGTATGTTAAAACAGAAAGTGCGTAAAATGGAAAGAAAGTGGTTCTCTTGTAGGTCTGTAGATATTTATTATGCATGGAAAGATAGTCTAATAGTGTATAAAAAAGCGCTTCGCAAAGCTAGAACAGCCTATTATTCAGTGTTAATAGAGGATAATAAAAATAACCCACGTTTTCTGTTCAGCGCTGTAGCCAGGCTGACAAAGAGCCACAACTCTGTTGAGCCGTGCATCCCTGCAGCTCTCAGTAGTGAAGACTTTATGAGCTTCTTTAGCAATAAAATTGTCAGAATTAGAGAGGAAATCGGCCAGGCCCTCCCGGCAGTGGCTGTGGGCATTTCTTCAACCTCGGCGACTCCCTTATGCTCCAACCTGACTCTAGACTGTTTTGTTCCTGTTGATCTCTCTGAGCTGACCTCAGTCGTCAATGGATCTAAATCATCCAAATGTTTTCTCTCTTATTGGACCGACAATACTGAAACAGATCAACTTGTCCCTGGTCTTAGGATATGTACCACAGGCTTTTAAAGTCGCAGTAATCAAACCATTACTTAAAAAACCCTCTCTTGACACAGACATTTTAGCTAACTATAGACCAATTTCCTCTAAAATTCTGGAAAGGGTAGTTGCAAGCCAGCTGTGTGAGCATTTGTATAGAAATGATCTATTTGAAATTTTTCAGTCAGGGTTCAGATGCATCATAGCACAGAAACAGCACTGGTTCCAGTCTCCAATGACCTTCTTATGGCCTCAGATAATGGATTAGTGTCCATACTGGTTCTGCTGGACCTCAGCGCTGCTTTTGATACTATAGATCACGACATTTTACTGCAGAGACTAGAGTATGTGTTTGGGATTAAAGGGACAGCTCTAGATTGGTTTAAATCAGATCTGTCTGATAGATTTCAGTTTGTTCATGTTCATGAGGTTTCTTCCGTACAGACGAGGGTCTGCTATGGTGTCCCGCAGGGTTCAGTGCTAGGGCCAATCCTGTTCAGTTTATACATGCAGCCCTTGGGAAGTTTTATCCGGAACCACGGCATTAATGTTCATTGTTATGCTGATGATACGCAGCTGTATCTGTCTATGAAGCCAGATGAAACAGAACCATTAGACAAACTTCAGATGTGTCTTAAGGACATCAAGGACTGGATGTCCAGAAATTTTTTGCTACTAAATTCTGATAAAACAGAGGTTGTTGTTTGTGGTCCCAAACAGCTTAGGAAGGGATTAGATGGTCTTGCGATGGCCTCCAGTAAAACTGTGAGAAACCTTGGAGTTATTTTGATCAGGATTTGTCATTTAAACAGCATATTAATCAGGTTTGTAAAACTGCGTTTTTCCACCTCCGTAATATCGCAAAGATCAGGAGCATCCTCTCCCAGAGTGATGCTGGAAAACTAATTCATGCGTTCGTATCTTCTAGACTAGATTACTGTAACGTGTTGTTGGCTGGATGTCCAAGTAATTCTCTGAAGATCCTCCAGATGATCCAAAATGCAGCAGCGCGAGTGCTGACAGGAATCAACAAGAGAGACCACGTCTGTCCAGTTTCAGCTTCCCTCCATCGGCTCCCCGGAAAATTTAGAATCCAATTCAAAATTTTATTACTGGCATATAAAGTCCAAAATGGCCTAGCGCCGCAATATTTGCAAGACCTGATAGTACCGTACGTTCCTAATAGAGCTCTCCGTTCTCAGGGTGCAGGTTTACTCGTAGTTCCTAGAGTATCGAAATGTAGATTTGGAGGACGGTCTTCTGTTATCAGGAACCATCACTCTGGAACCAACTTCCAGTTTGGGTTAAGGAGGCTGATACCACCTCCACCTTTAAAACTAAACTTAAAACATTTCTGTTTAATAAAGCATATAGTTAGTGTACATTTAGTACCTTAATGTGTCAGGGCCAGTAGTCAAAGCTGCAGCTGCAGGACCAGATTAGAGCAGCTCATCTTAAACAGCTTCGGTGTAGATATGCTGTTATAGGCCTCTGCTGCAGGGGGGCACCAACATGATCCACTGAGTGGTGCCTTTCACCTTCTCTGTTTCTCTTTGTCTTCTCTGTCTCTTCTTCACCTCAACCCTCATTTATTAACAATATCCCATAAACTTAATTGTGGTCCATTGTTCTGGTAGTTTGTTGTGCTTGTCTGGCTCTTCTTCTCCTCTTCTGTGCAGGTTCTGCAGACCAGAACCTCAGGAGCTGCTTGCTGACCTGCAGTCCCACCTCTGACCATCCCAGTGTCTGCCTCCACCTGTCTGTGTGGATGTCTGTTGGATACTTGCTGACACCCCGACCTGCAGTCCTCATCCCCTTGGATCACCGTCTATCCATATATCACCCATATACACAGAAGTCTAATTGGACTACCAAGGACAGTTACTAATGTATCCTATCTTGTACCTTTGACGGTGTGTCTATGTCTCTATTCTTTATTTCTTGCTCTACCCGGCTGGCCTTTGGCAGGAGGGTCCCCCCTCATGATCCAGGTCCTGATCCAGGTTTCTTCCCTCTTAAAGGGGAGTTTTTCCTGCCACTGTTTGGCTTAAGGTTTTTCTTCCACTAGGGGAGTTTTTACCTGACGCTGTTTATGTAATAATTGCTCGGGGGTCATGTTCTGGTCTCTGGAAAGATCCTAGAGACAACTTGTGTTGTAATAGATGCTATATAAATAAAATTGAATTGAATTGAAGTGTGGAGAATAGAATATTGCTCTCAGCACATCAATCGTGGCATTTTCTTTACAAATGACGTGACAGTAATGACCTATAAAAGCGGGAAGCGGAAGGTAGCTCCATCCATTCATCGGCCTTCACCGCAGCCAGAGACGAGCGCAGACTTCCCTGTACCCTGCTGCCTCTGTGTTGCTGTTACTGTAGGGCTCATGCAAATTCAGTGGGTGAGGTCTGAACCGATAAAACGCCAGAATCACCTGACAGAGAAGTTATTGTCCTGATAGACAGCTGACCATGCAGAAACGAATAAACAAGAGAGGATTTGTTGAGTATTTCATTAAATATGAACACTTAAAGCTGCATGATTTGAAGCAGAAAGTTCAAGATTTTGGATTAAAAAACCAGTACCTCGTTAAAGAAAACATCCCAAAGAGCCCCCAGCCGGAGTTTCACGTGAGTCATCTGAAACATAAAACGGTCGGTAGAGGACCTGCAGGTCCAGATCCAGACCCTAGCGGTCGGTAGAGGACCTGCAGGTCCAGATCCAGACCCTAGCGGTCGGTAGAGGACCTGCAGGTCCAGATCCAGACCCTAGCGGTCGGTAGAGGACCTTCACATTCCAGCACTTCTGCGTTTAATTAATTTTTTTATGCCAGATATTTCGTCTTGGTACATTTATTGATTCTGATGAATAAGGTTTCAATGAACTGGGTTCTCATTTGTCATTCTCATTCTTCTTTTCCTTAGTTTTGCGGTGGCATGCAGCCAATCATGCGAGTCTATGAGACTGTCCTGTACAAACAGGAAGTGATGCATGTAGTGCTGGTCTGCAGACCAGACGATCAGGACTTCTTAGCATATCCATCACTGACTGATGACCCGAACGCCATCTGCGTCTTCAGAGATGGTAGACTCACCTGGAGACCTGAGGCCATGTCTGAGACACACAAGTAAGAACCAGAAACATGTGGACGAGCAGCAGTTGGTAGCAGCTGTGTATAAAGGTACCTGTACTCATCCAAATATAACCTCATTGTCTGGGTTGCAAGAGTAGAGGACCAGAAGCTCAGGGTGACCTGACCCAACCGGCCGGGTCCCACTTCTCACCAAAGTGGCTGTCAAAAAAACCCATCTACTCTTCAAATGTTTGAGACAGACGAATAATCCACATAAGAAAAGTGAATCTTAGTTGTTTGAATTATTTCCTTCAATGTGCACAAAGAGCAAAAAGGCTCATGAGACAGTCAGGTGGACTTTGTTGTGACCAACAGCCCATCTTAGCACAGAGGCGAAAAACGAGAGAGAAAGACCAAAGATGTGGTTTGACCGCTCCCCAGGTGTGACTTTGTACGGATGTTAAGTTAAAATGGATTCATAACTATTATGGACAGAATGTTTAGGTGCAGCTGAGGACCAAAGGGGGCTTGGTTCTGTGGCATCTTCTTTTACCAAATGCAGCTCCCACTGGAGCAGTTCACCGCTGAGCGTGAAGGTGGTGGAGATAAAAACCAGAACCTCAAAAACGGAGACCATGGTTCTCAGTCAGAAAACGGTGAAATTTCCTCTCCAATTTTGGGATGACGTGCTTTCTCAAGTTGAAGAAGATCTCTAATCATAATCTCTGAATGCCCACTATCCTGGTGGAAACTTTGGAAGGAAGTTGCTTCTAGCTGCTTCCCTTGCAGCAAGAAGCTGGAGAGAATAATTTGAGGTGGTTCATCTAGTTAAGATGCCACGTGAATGCCCCCCAGGGAGGGGGTTTGGAGCGTGTCCAAGAGAAGGTAACGGTTTCTTCTGGTTATCCTTGGCTATCAGCCTTCAACCCAGGACACATATTGTTGTTTCAGGCTGCTTTGCCCCCAACTCCTTCCGAGGATACCCCAGAACCACTTACAGTAGTCTCTTAGTACAGATAAAAGGTCTTTATTAGGTCTCTAGTCACTGCTCAGAACTCAAGTCAAGACAGTTAAGTGATGATAGTTACCCACTGGGCGTGTTCTTCTCGTACTTTTTCTTATTTTTAGACTTATGCCCCATTTGCACAGGGTTGAAATTATCCAGGGACCTGCAGTAATTTGTAATAATCATGAAGGACGTCTGTGAGTTTAATCTCAGCTAAATATGGCATAGTAATCAGATTTTCTTCTTTTTTTTTTGTCAAATCAACAACATGTCCTTTCATATTGTTTTGCTTTCCTTTGTTTTGCTTGGTGTTTATGTTGATGTTGCACTGAAACTGTTGGACTGTGATACACTGTGGGTCATTAGGTTGGCCACATGTTCCGCACGGTCCCACTCATGTTTGTGTTTATTTTTGTTTGTTGGTTTTCCTGCCAGATACAAGTTGATCGACAGGCGTGATAATAACCAGGTGGAAGTGCAAGAAGTGTTGTCCCGCCATGAGTTTTATGTTTGGGATCACGTCTCTATCGCCCTCCATGTGGGAAGAAGACAGGTACTTGACCCACTAATCATCACAAACAGTACAAACATTCAATTTAGAAAACCATCTGCAGTCCTTGAAGTGTTATACGGTCAGTTTCTGGACACCTTGATTACAAACTATAACAATCTGCATTGTTACCAGGTTGCAGTAGCAATGCTCTGAACTAGTGCTTTAGGTGGAAAAAAATAGACCCGAACTCCGAGAAATGGGGTCTGAACCGGGCTCTGGTGCGCAGGCGTGAAGCCACTGGTGGCTGATCCTGTACTGGCCCTGCGCTATTGCATAATAATGATTTATTTATGCATACATACAGGTTAGTCTCATAGAGACACGGTGTCTTCATTTTTAAGAGAGGACTATTTTACACAATTAAAAAAATATGATCAATAAATAATTTAAAAGAAATTAGTATAAAAATAGGCAAAGTTTCTCAATATCAAGAATTGCATAGACATCATCAATATGATTTTAAATACAAGCATACATTTATTTAGAACATAATATATTATTCTAATTAATGTAATCATTGCAATAATGATTCATTGGCATAGACTGAAAGCTCTGCTTCCCATGGTGCTGAGACGGGCAGAGGGAATAATCAAAGACAGTCAAAGTCAAGTTTATTGTCACATGTGAGGTTCATACAGAGAAATTAAATTACTCTCAAACCCTCGGTGCTGCACAATAAATAAATTCTAAACACAAAGTGCAAATTAAAAAGAAACAAGTTATAACATGACAAATAATAAGTTGGATGGAGGAGGACCAGAGAGTGTGGGAGGAAATGCAACGTGGAGCAAACCAGACAGGCAGGGAGGGGCCAGATTATGAATAAATTTGAAAGTGAGACGCAAAATCTTGAAGCTGATGTGTTGTTTTATTGGGAGCCAATGAAGTTGTAGAACAGGGGTAGTACGTTCGAGCAGCAAAGGTCTGAAGGAGCTGTGGTTTCTGGAGGGACTTACTGAGAAGACCACGAAGAAGAGAGCTGCAACAGACAGTTCCAGAGGTGACTAGGCTGCGGATGAGGATGGAGGCCGCAGGCGGAGTGAGAGAGGAACGCAGCCAATTAATGCTTCGCAAATGGAAATAGGCAGCCCGGGTGACGTTGTTGATGTGGGCATGAAATCATAACTGGATGACACCCAGACTCTTAACCTGAGGGGAGGGGCTCTGGTGAGGACGTCTGCTAAACATCTTCCTGGAGAGGTCTTTCAGACATCTCCCATCCGAAGGAAGTTGCAAATGAGTGTAATGAACAGGCCTGGGACACGCCCACCTCAGCATCTTTTCTGGGCCTCTGATTGGACTGCTGCCTGTTGAACTGATAACCGGTGACAACAGCAGGGCTGGGTGTCATTTTATTTCCATCTTTTGCATGAATAATGTTGCTGGTTTATAAATGTATTTTCTGTTTGCAGGAGCTGAAGTTTGATGCTGCTCAACTCAGAAAGAACCTCAAATATTGTGACCCAGACAACATAAGCTATAGAAATTCAGCACATGATAGTTTTGAGGATGCTGTAAAGCTGGTTAAGAGTTTGTGGGCAGACTTTGACCTCCCTCTGGAGAAGCTGTGAAGAAAAACCTTCAGCCACTATGTGAGGTTCAGATCACGGCTGTTAAGCTTCCTCCTTTGAACAAAAATATTAAAATTCTTTTTAATTTGAGCCGTGTTGTCAAGTCTTTATTTAAGAGTTTTATTACATTATTTAACAATCATACGCGTGAAATAGTTTATTATCAAGTAACCTATAAAACTATATCAGGAGCTGTAAAAACCTATTAACAACAACAGTTAATAATTGATTTGTCAAAAAAAATTCCATTACCTCATATTTCAGGCATCAAGGGGTTAACTGACCAGAATCTGAAATCAGAATCTAAAATCCTTCCTGACTTTTAAATATTTAATTGAAGAGTCTCCAGACTAAGAACCACTGATTTACTGTCGGCGTCGTTAACTGGCAGACGACTTACTCCCCACGTTTAGGACAGACGTTTCTGAATCACACGACGCTGATTGGAACAATCAAAGGCTTCACTTCCATATACGATGTAAACACCTGAAAATGCATTTCAATTCAGTTTTATTTATACAGCGTCTATTATAAGTTGTCTCCAGGATCTTTCCAGAGACCAGAACATGACATGAAAGATGCTAAAATATCATATTTCCTCCTATAGTTTGAACGAACGAAAGGGGAAATGAAAATGAATCAGGGAAGGAACATGGTGAGATGCTTGAGGTTTGGAACGGCAGAACTCCATGTGAGCAACTCGTATCACAAATGAGGACGAAGAAAAGGAGGTTTTTTACCCTAAAGAATATCAGGTTGTTGGGTCTGATTTACGCCATGACTTGTACCAGACCCATAAACTATCTGAAACATTATTAAACCGGAGAACCTGGTAGCTGCTGCACACCTGTTTACACGTTACCTAAAGCGTAACTGAGTTTTAAGGTGAACAGCATTTGCACTTGATCGCGTGCGGTGAGTGTGACTGTGCATCTTCTGTAGGGACACAACTGTGGCTGTGTCGACTTGTGAAGCTGAATATATTGGTTAACATGCACGACTCAAGAAAGCGTGTGTCTAACTCTTCTGGTAAATGGCATGGATAACGAGGAGCACAAACAAACCTCCACGGAGACAGCCGAGTACAAGTCCAGTGAGCAGACTAAGATCCAAACACATCGAGGTAAAACATCATAGGATCCAGGAGGCACATGGAGAAAGAAACATGATCTACTGCCCATCAGAAGATATGGCTGCACACATATTGACAAAACCAGTAACAAAGATCAGAACAGTAAAATTCAAAACGTGGTCCTTTGGAAATTAAAAGAGCATGTTATAATGTTCTGTTTGGGATGATGAGAGCAAGTGGGGGTGTTAGGTTATGTGCTCTCATCAACTATATTGTTACATATCTATGTTAAGTTGGTTTGTGGCAATAACAAATAATTTTTTAACGTTGTAAACGCCATGCTTTTATTGTGAAGCAACTTCCTGTGCAACTGCCAATTTTGTTGTGAGGCTCTTTACATTAACGAGAAGACCATTTGTACCTTGGCAACTGATGTTGTTCCCACTACTGCGAGAAAGCAATAAATGTTGAGTAAAAGCAGAAAATGTGTAACCCTCCTGACGAAGCAACGGTGATAATTACACATTACTGCAGGTCCCCAGATCATTTTATTTAACAGAACCCGCTTTGTGAAACAGACCTCTGAAGTCCAACTAGATCCCTCAGAGTACAGGTCAGTCCACCACCAGAACCTGCACACAAACCCACCTGGGACCTATTTTACACCCCACTCTTGACTCATATGTAGCCAGCATAGAAATATTGGCCGGGATGGTGAAGGTTCTTCAGGCAATCAGAACTAAACTACACCTTATTAACTTGGCTGCATCAAGCACTGAGTCACTGGTGGTGGGTTTGATATGTCTGCTGAGTATCGCAAGGTTCAAAGACAGGACATTCTTTATGGACGGCTGAAGTCGCCTGCAGTTCCAGCAGGAAAACTGGCCTACGCCCATAAGTGGAGGAGTGCTCGTCAGTGGGTCCCAGCAGAGCTTAATTAGTCCTCATTTCAGCTCTGCCAGCAATCAGTTTTGGATGTCATTGGCAAGTGATCCAGACAGTTAACTTGGACTGGTCCATAAATGATCTGGGGTGAAGGTCGCTCAACCAAAGGATCCAGCTGTTGGAAGACCAGGAGTTAGTCGGCCCAGCTGGTGTCCTCTGGTTAGCCTTGGCTAGAAGCCCTCGACTGGGCTTCAGGTGGCTTTGCTAAGCTTCACCCAGAACCCTTGTTGTCCTAAATGTGAAATCTAAGGGCAGGAGTATACTTATATGAGTATACTCATATAAATGTGCACGCGTGTGTGACGTGCAATATACCGTTAACTGCTAGTGGTGCTAGTTCGCGGTAAGCGAGCAATCAGCAAGGCTGTAATCTGCTGCTCTGGTGCAGTGTGGACCAGGTCAAGCAATCGCATGCAACCTGTCGTCACATTTTACCATCTATTCAACGTCTGCACAGTCAAAGCTCGCGGAGCACAGTTAAATACAGGTTTGGTGTTTCATGTAGTCAATTTCCCACATCAGTAAATCTAGAAAAACGTTGGTTTTTCAAGATCTAAGTGTAGAAAGTCAGAATAGATTTGTTTTCCCCCTGCAATTTTATTTTATTTTACAATTTACAATTGTACAATCAGAAATTCTTGGGGGGGGTGTCTTTATTTCTTAGAATAATAATAGAATAATAACCCCCAATTTTTAATTTAATTAACATAATTAAAAATAACATAATTATATTTTAAATGCTGGGTTTATCTGACTGGCGTGAAATTAAATTTTTTACTTTAGATTCACAAATCCAGCCTGTTTTCTTCCTAAACTGTGACCCATCAATGATCTTCACGGAGCACCTTTCAGAGTCGGAGGTCCTCCATCGCACTGGAGTTTTATAAATTGAAAACCTCGCGAGCAGAGTTTAGTAAAGGCCCAGAAAGCTGGAGTGGGGTTGCTGGATGTCAGTGCTGCTGCAGTCTCGTGGCTTTGTCCTTTAACTGCAGCGTGTCTCCTCCTCGCCGCTGTAAACAAGCTGCTGTCAGCCTGGAGACTACAACTCCCATCATCCTCCGCGATAATATTTTGGGGTTATTATTGTATGTTTGTTCGTTTGTTTGTGAGGGATTTTATGCTCTTATCAACGACGGTGATCTGTGGAGGAACCGGATGAAATAAAATAAAATAAATGATAAAATGAGAGCAGGTGATGAGGTGAAGCTGCACCTCCTCCTCCTCCTCATCATCATCATCATCTTCTTCCTCCTCCTCCTCCTCCTCTTGCTGGCACCGTAAATGTTATTTATGAATGCCCGCCGTTCACAGGCGTGTAGGCGCAGGTGTTTTTTTTTCTTTTTATAATTATGTTGTGATAATTGAGGAACCGGACTGCGGGTCTGTCCGGAACCTGCCAGAGCCGCTCTGCGGGTGACGCCGCGCTGTGATTCACTGTACCCGGCTCGGAGCTGTGAGCAGCGACGCTCTGCTCTTTAACAACACCGGCTCAATACACGGAGCTCCGCCGCTGTCTGCCGGCCCGCTGCACCCACCGGAGCCGCCTCACCTCCCCCCATAGCAGGTAAGCACGCCCACCTCCCTGGCAGCAGGCGGAGAGGTCACAGGCGGCGGCTCCGTCCGCAGCATCCCGGCTGGTGTGTGCTGGAGTCGGCTGGTGTCGGCGGCGGGACGCCGCCGCTCCGTTAGCTGTTAGCTCCGCCGCCGCCGGGATGCTTCTGCCAGGCGGCCGCTGTAGCCGTTAGCTCTGCCGAACTGCGGCGCTGCTTGTGATCGCCTGATACCCTCCACAAATTACAGATTTTAATTTCTGCCTCACGTCTATGCTTACACGGCACGGTGACATATACTGATTTATTTCGGACTCGTACCGGGATATTTTTACGTTAGCGTGGTAGCATACCTCATTGAAAATAAAGGGACGCGTTAGCCATAAGCTAACAGCGGCCTCACAGCCCGGCGACCAGGGCCGTTTCTGTCTTTTTGGGGGGCGCACACCCGCCCCTTCTACCCTCAAGAGTACATCCCCACACATGCAATGAAAATGCCCTGAGTCACCGTCCGTTTATTCTCAACGGAGTGATGTCAACAGTTGAGACCCCATTTGTGTCTTCTGTGTGGAGGAAGGAGTGTTGACGTCTCAAAAGTTGAACCTTCTCCAGTGTTTCACTCTCCAATCAAGTTGGGCTACACAGCGACTGCTGGCCAAGCAAATTGTAAATGTGAGCAAAGGCAGAAGCACCACCCATTGATGTTAAGGGGGTGTTGTTGTTTGAGCATGTGGTCAAACTCAACATCTAAAACGGAAACTCGTCCTTTGATCTATATCTTGCCCCCCCCCCCCCCGTTTTGTGTGTTGTCAAGGAGGTTATGAATACAGCCGGACATCACGGGGCAGTGATGGCAAGAAAACTGTCAGATATCTTAAAGTTTGGATGTTCGTCGTCAGTAACATCAGATAAAGAAAAGATGTTGGCCTTCACTGTCTGTTTGCGCTGCTTGTTTTTGTTTCTTCTGAAAGAAAATGAGCACAAATTAAACATGACAGTCGCCACTTTGTTGATGTCAGTAATAACTTGACTCAGTAGGGCCCCCTGGTGGATGAATTATGTAGCAACCGTGTGAAGATGATCACTGTTGCATGTCAGATAAATGTTAATCTTAGTATGTTCATACATTTGTCTGCCCCAGACTTGTTTTGATTTTTCTTGTAAAAACACTTTCCGTAGAAGTCTGAGTAATCCGCTAAAGACGCTACAGACGGCTGCGATGTCTGACCAAGCGCCAACCAGCTAACTTCTGGGCCGAGGCTCATTTTAAACTTAGATTGGTCGCAGTTCCTCGACTGACCAGTAGAGGCCGTCTACAAAAGTGAGTCAGTCTCCATCCACTCCTGTTTTAAAAATGTCCAACTTTAGAACAGAAATAAACATATTTACAGTCTGACTTTTAAAAAATTGTTTTGGTCTTAATTGTTTTATTTCATATGAAAACTGTGAGGAGGGTGAATTTTTTGCAATATTGCTGCAATCAGTACGAAGAAAAAGACGCTCCACACTCTTCCGAAATCTGAGGACACAATTCTTCTTCCATTGTTTTTTAGTTTATGGTTCTGACCGGTTGATGTTGGTTACTATGTTGATGTAACGTACAACATCATGACTGAGAGTGAAAATGTGTAACTCCAAATGAAATGTTTTTGCCACTGTGAGAACCACAAGGTATTCCTGCTCTGGTGGCGGTAAAGTTTGAGGGTTACTTTGTGTTTATGGAGTGAACAATTTGAACTGTTGTTAAAAACAGAGGGAGTGTGGATTGCGTTATTGTTGGACTGTTTGAGATTGTGTAATCCTTGCTCGGGGGTCATGTTCTGGGTCTCTGGAAAGCGCCTCGAGACAATTTGTGTTGTAGTAGACGCTGAATAAGTGAAATGGAACTGAACTGAGAGCTGCTTCCTGTTGTTTGGAGGTTAAACAGCTGTTGCACACGTCACATGATGATATTAACATCAATGTAACCAACCAACATATTTCTGATCGTTTAGAAACATTTATGAAGTCTTCTGTTTATTACTGTAAAAACAAGTTTTGTACCTCTGTGGATGTTTAGCAGAAGTTTAGTGCCTTTTTGTTGTGGTTCTGCATTTCTTCCTAGTAATTTTACACCACTTTTCTACCTTTTTTTGTGGATGGTTGGGAAGCTCTTGGTCTTCTTAGTGGGTATTTTTCTTATTTTTGGAGGTTTTGCACCTATTTCTTGTGGTTTTGTAGCAGCCCTTTGTAATGCCTTTTACTGCCACTTTGTACCTTTGTGGTATTGTGGCTCTTTCTACTGATTTTATGTGGTTTAGAGGACTGTTTTGCTTTGGTTTTGTGGAAGATTTGGTTTCCTTGTGGAAGATGTACCCCCCCCCCCCCCCCCCCCCCCCCCCCCCCCCCCCCCCCCCCATGGTATTTTGTAGTTTTTCATTATTCACATTATTGTAGTGGTTTGTTGCTTGTTTGCGACAGTGTTTTCATCCTTCTCATTCTGTATTCTTTTTTTAGTAACTGAGGAAGACTTCACTAATTACTTTTATCATTTAAGTATTCTGATTTTACATCACTCCCCTCCATGTACCTCCTCTCCAGGTGTGTTGCCAAGGCAACAATTGACTGATGATGTCCTTGTGAGAGTGGGAGGGGCTTAATGGCCCTGAGACAGTAGAGGGGAGGAGTCCCAGTCCTCAGCCCCTCCCCTCTTCTCCCTGCCAGTGACCGAACGGACGGACACATAGGTGGACACAGCTCTCCTCTCCCTCCTCCTGCTCCCATTTTCTCCCCGCTCTCTCCTCCTCCTGGCCCTGCCTCCTCTCCCGTCCTCCCCCGCCACCATGCTGTGGTCACGCTGCTGCTGGAGACCGTGAGGAAGGAGACTCTGGAAGGCGACCCTGCTCAGCCAGGGGACTCCTACCTGGTGAGTTTCGCACCTGCAGCCTTACCTGTATTCACGTTGACGCCTGCTGATCACAAACCGAGTCATCACAGACGGACTCTCTTCATCAAGCGTCATGGTTCAAACTGATTGGCAAACGTGTTTATGTCTTCAGTGTTGCTATCAACATTAATAAAGATTATTATTACATAATTTTTTTTAAATAATTTGGCTTTGATTAATATTCTTTGAACTGATAATGATTTTGGCACAAAATGTTGCTCCATGACACGTCCTTGCCTGGAAAGACTAAACCTTTGGTGGACGTTCCTTTTTGTAGCTCATTATGGCGCCTTCACCGACTAACGGTTACTAACGGTTACTAACGGTTACTAACGGTTACTAACGGTTACCAACGGTTACCAACGGTTACCAACGGTTACCAACGGTTACCAACGGTTACCAACGGCCACCAACGGCCACCAACGGCCACCAACGGCCACCAACGGTTACCAACGGTTACCAACGGCCACCAACGGCCACCAACGGCCACCAACGGCCACCAACGGCCACCAACGGCCACCATGTAGGTCCTGTAAAATGAATCAATTTTGTACTTGTTTTTGTTGACATAAATGACAGCTTTAGAAATCTGTCAAGAAATTGGATTTTAATCCAAAACCTTCAAGTGAATTCATCGTCAGCTTTAAACTAACCCTGAGAGGATATTAATTCTTATTTTAAAGAAAATGTCTAGTTGTGGTGGCGGGCCGCAGTGACTGCTCTGGAAGTCTCGCTGGATGAAACTTGACGAGGCAGCTGAAAGCAGCGGCCTCTGGTTCTGGTTTTTATTTTCCTTTTCATTGTCAGTGTGGACATTGTGCACACGCTGTATGTACGATGCACCGAAATTAGTCTCTGCTTTTAACCCATCAACTAGTTTCACTAGTGAGCAGTGGGGCTGCTAGCAGGGCAGCGCCCCGGGGAGCAATTGGGAGTTAAGGGCCTTGCTCAGGGGCCCCCAGTGATTTACCATTGTGGCCCTGGGCTTGAACCTGGGTCCTCCACGCCCAAGCCCAGCACTGTAACCACTAGGTACGAGTGGTACGAGTACGAACGGCCTCCAGCTTTCATCTGACACCTCTTGGAACATCTGGTGCAGCTGGGTCCTCCGGTCGAGCCGCCTTTGCCAGCTTTACCCCAGCCATTCTAGGACCGGTCCAGGCTTGACTAAGTGGACCGCTATCCAACAGGTAGCCAGCAGGTTCTGGTGTGGCCGGGGCAGCTAAGCGACTTGGCAGCTGCGGTTCCTGTCCTGATGTACACTCTGGAAGCACTAGTTTCAGATGTTTCAGTAGTGACACTTGGGAATGACTTAGTGGAGGAACTAAGGAGAGAAGTGACTGATGTCTTCATGACCCTGTCCTGGATGAGTTTGACATGCAAGACAACAAGAAGATGTTTCGGATTCTTCAGTTTTTCCAGATCAAAACTCAAACATGATATCGTCCTGGAGACCCTCAGATCTGTTTCACTTATTTCTTCGCAGTGAAGCAGATGCCCCTCGACTGGACTGAAGGTTTCTGAGGAGCACGGAGCTGTGAAACTCAGAAGATCAGTGTAGGAGTGGTAACTGGCCTAGCTAGCCAGCTAGGTTTCAGATGAATAAGAGCGTTTCAAAACCACTTCTTGCTGTGTTTTGTCTTTCAGTCCCTGCTGGACCCAAAAACCCTCCCAGAGTGCTGGCCCCCAGATGGCTTGATGCCTGGTGAGTGTTTTAGCAGAAGTCTTTGCTTCAGGTCATGTGGGTATGTCACCGTCTTTAACGAAAGGTGCTGATTTTCTGTGTCGTTTGTCCTCTCAGAGAGCAGTTACTGGCAGCTCTGCCCGCCCTCCAAGTCTGGCCTGCAGGGCGGGTTACTAAGCTCTAGTTTCCCCCCTGGCCCGGTGCCACTGGTGCCCCCAGATGCTCACCTGCAGGAGGGGGGTGACCCCCTGGAGGGGGGCCCCTCCCAGCCGCAGCAGCACCGGGCCCTGGCGCCCAGCACGTCGGCTTCAGAGCTGTCCCTTCCTGGAGCGGCGGCGGCAGGGGGCCCTCCAGGTCCAGGACTTCCTCCCCCTCCTCCCCCGCCTCCCAAACGGCACTGCCGCTCGCTGTCGGTGCCCGAGGATCTGTCACGCTGCCGCTACACATGGCGGCCCAGCGCCTCGCGGGTCTGGACCCCTGTCAGCCGCCAGCAGTGCCACGGTGGGGCAGGGGGAGGGGTCACCAGTGGGGGCGTGGCAGTGGGAGGAGGAGGTATAGGTATGGGAGCAGCAGGGGGTGGGGCCTGTCCTCTCCGCGCCCCTAGCTCATCCCTGAACTCGTCGCTGCACTCATCATCCAGCCCCACCTTCTTCAGCCTGGCGCTGTCACCAGACTCTCCGCTTCCCTGGAGCTTCCCCTGGGATCCCAGTGAGGCAGCGGCAGGGGGTGGAGCCTGCTGCTGCTTCTTTCCCTCCCCTTCTTCTTGCTCCTCCTCCCCCTCCCCTCTGCACCCGCCCCCTCCCCCTCAGAGGCGATTCTCCCTCTCGCCTGTCCTAATCAGAGACTCAGCAGCCTCCACTTTCCTCCCTCCTCCTCCGGCGCCAAACCAAGTAACAGCACCCCCACCAGGTGGCGCTACAGTGGCGAGCACTTCTATGGGTGGCCCGGTGCCCGCCTCACCATCCTCAGCCTGCAGCACCCCGTCCTCTCTTCGCCGCAGCCTCCCGCCGCAGCTACCGCGCTGCCACTCGCAGCCCTGCGACCTACTGCTGCTAAAACCAGGCCTGAAGAGGCGCAGAGACCCCGACAGGCCATGCGCCCGCCCTGTCCTGGATTTTACCAAGATGACCCAGGTACCACACACTCTGAGCACACTCAGATTTTCGGCTTGTTTGGATGAACAGTGGATGTATTATAAGGGAAGTTGTGTTCAGGGCTGAGTTTTAGAGTTCAACCCCGTGTTAAATCCTGACATGACGTACAAAAGACATGTGACCTCTTAAACCCTGCTTTCGTTAGTATCTGAGATTTAACCTACAGATGAAAGTTGCTGATCTCATTTACTGTTTCCTCAAAGAAACATCACTTTCTAGACCATAAGATGTGATCCTGAATGAAACATAGCAGACATTTTAACGAGTTGGAGGCATGTGTCTTAACCTGCTCACAAACTAAAGACCAGGAGAAATAAGTAGTGTGTTCAAGTGTGTTATTTATTCATCAGGATCAGTACACGGCGTGACAACACACAAACATGTCAAGTGTAGCTGTGGAAGCTTTTTAGTCTAATGATTTTATGTTGGTGTTGCTGCTTGTAACATCTCACTTCCCTCTAGTAAATATTTATGTTTTTCTGATTAGATCATGTTTGAATTGGCATTGAATTTATGAATTGTCAATTGATTTTATTGGCTGTAAAGATTTCATGGAGATGTCGCTCATGCAGTACAGTTGGACTGTTGCTAGCAGTGAAGCAGCAACAACTGCGGTTCAACTGACCACTTTAGCTACTTAGCATTTAGCATTTTTGGTACATTTGACAAGTGTGGATTAAAAGTTAAGGGAGCATTAGTTTCTGATTTTGCCCTGGGCCCTTTCAGACTGACTAACCGGACTGCTAGCCAGTGGTACGCTATCTAACTTTTACCAGACCTCGTTGCTTTAATGGATGGCCAGGAACCAGTCCAGGGTGCTGGAAAGACCCGCCTGGCCTTGTCTCAGGTCTGGGATTGCTTGTTTTAAATATTGTTTTGCCAGAAACTGGGATGCTAGTCAGCGTAATAGCTTGGTATGTGAAAAGCTAGGCTAAAATGGCTAGTTAGTGCTAACTGAGGTGAGGTGGGCGTGTTCTGGTCAGGCTTGTCCGTTCTGCCCATTTTCTCAGTTTGTTAATGAACCTTGATTGGCCAGAGTCAGTTGTAGTGACTACAGAGAACCGTGTGATGTCACAGAACGTTTGTTCACTTCTTTTTGTTCTCTACACTTAGCACGAGCTAGCTATTTCTGCTATTCTCAATCATGAAAACTAAGGTTACCTGACATGGTTCTGGTGGGATTCCATCCCCCTTTCAGACAGTGTCACCAAAATGACATCTGAAAGGAGGACTGCCAGAGTCCTGATGGACCTCAGGCCGAGCTTCTCGGCTATCCGTCAACAGCCACGCAAATCTTTGGTCCAGCTAGGCGGCTCGGATGTTGCAGAAGCGTTCACGCTGCAGTCGGTTTTTCCTTCCTCAAAGGCGGCTTCAGTTGGCAACTCTGAGTCCGCAGTCAAAGACAGCTAGCAAATTAGCGGACAACGTGCATTGTCTACTTCCAGGACCGGACCCTTCCTGGGCCGGCCCTGGACCCTTCCTGGACATGTGGTTTGTGGTATGAGACTAATGTCCTCCGTTAGCCTTCGCGCCTCATATCAAGTTCACCGACTATGCTAAATGCTAAGTAGCGAACACAACGACTGTTTTACATCATAGAATCAAATGGTGAGAATCTCAAAAAACACGCCCATATTATGCAATAATTTGTGGTTTTATATAATTTTTCCTGATGTGCTTCCTGCCCTGCAGACTCGCAGCATCGACCCGCAGTGCCTGGAGCGCGCCGGCGGCCGGCTGGCCTGCGGCGGTGGGGATGTCTGCATGGGCGTGGAGCACTTCATGGGCGACTTCCGGGGCTCCTGCTCGCCGGCCGAGTGCCTGGGCAGAAGCAGCATCGGGCCGCTAAGCGAGAGTGACGAGGAGTGCCACGAGGATGATGAGGAAGAGGGTGAAGAGGCTGACGAGCGGGAGGCAGCGCAGCAGGCGGTCTTTGAGAGGGATTGTACAGAACTGGACCTGAACTTGATAGAGGAAAACTGAAGCGTCTGTAAATGAAGGCTGTTTTGTTTTATAATGGAGTTTTATTTTGAAATGACCCGACCCCGTCTCTCTTTCCTGTCCAGCCATCGTCCGACCACTCGGTGCCTCCTGGCCACCAATCAGCGGCGCTCTCAGGAACAACACCTCATCGATGAGCTGATTGAGCAACAGCGATGATCTGACTACCGCGTGGCAGCTTCACGCAGTCTGAGGCCAGCTCAGCGTCCAGATCCAGGTCTGACGAGACATCTAACACGCCGCCGCAGCGACCTGAACCACTCGTCGTCGTATTTGTGTTTTTAGCGCAATGATTTCGAACTTCTTTTTTTTTTTTTTTTTTTTTTAATTGATGATTTCGAACTTCTTAATCATGAAGGTCTTAAACTGCCTGAGCTCGTTTAGAGATGAATCAATTACCAGTATTTAATTAATTGGTCCTGGTCTGTCAGATCTCGTGATCTGAGCATGATGATGCAATCAAGTTAGCAGTGGTCCTGCGGTGGCGTCCAGTTGAGTCTGCGCTGAAGGCCGGTAGACAGTGATGCTGTTGTTCGCCCGAGTGTTCGTACATTCCCGTTAATCCCACTTGTCACTGAAAACTGTCTGTGTGTGCGTGTGCGTGTGTGTGTGTGCGCATGCGGTGGCTCTGACATCACAGCCTGGTGGTCATGTGACCTAACCCTCCAGACTGATGGTCTCAAGCTGTAGTTTATCAAATCTTTTTTTATTGTCACCTGAACAGTTCTACATCCCAACTGCACAGCTGCATCGAGTTCCTGCAGCCACCAGGCGGCGCCCAAGTTACCAGATCAGCTTCCTGATTCAGGATTAGTGGAGAATTAAAATGAACTAAACTTCTTAATTAGGAACTTTACTGTGAAGGTGTCTTTTTTACAGATTGGTAAATTCATAATGTCCCAATTTACCATTATTATATGTTTTTTAATCAAAATTGTTGTTTATGTAATCACAATTTAAAAATCAAATATTTGGTTGTAAAGTCACTTTTGTTTTCACACAAAAAAGTCCCAGTTTATAAAGTCAAAATTTCTAAGCTTCCTTGGCAAGTTTCTTTTTTTTTTTTTTTTTTTATTTACTAGATCATAAAGTAATACTAAAGTTTCTTTATTTGCAAATTTTCAAATTTATAAAGTCAAACTGTAGGTATTTTTTTCTAATTTGACAGTTTATAAAATTCTGATTTTTTTTTTTTTTTTTATTTAAAAAATTTTAAAAATTTAATTTATTTTTTCTCTAATTTCTTTGCTCCTTTCGCCACTTGTCCCTCCTCAGTTGGTCCTAATTGACGTCACGTTAGCTGGACTTGATTTTGACCGCTGGCGTCGCAGGCGTTTCGTCTGCAGCTGTAGCGGGTGAATGCATCCCTGCAGATGATCTTGCAGGGTTCAAACGCCTCGTGATGTCTGATGCGACGGTTCCTCACACTTTCCCAGAACAGAACATGGTTCAGTGAGATGTTTTTCTTGATTTTTCAGAACCAAACTTCACATTCCCGCTGACTGATGATGTTTATTTGACTTTTGATGCCTTAAAGGACACATGTAAATCACAGAGTTGGGATTCGGCTGTGCAGAAAGGATCTAAAGATGATACACAAAAAGAACAATATCCAAACTTTTGACTTATTTTTGACGGGGTGACGGTCGGCGTCAGGACCCCGGATTTGTGGAGCTACTTGAATGTCTCAGTACTTCACTGTTCAGAGAGGTTCTGAGTTTTCACTTGGACATTTTTCAAGTTTCAAGGTCTTTTTTCTTTAAGTTTACAAGTTTAGAAAATAAAAACATTTTCTTCTCCAAAATGGCTCAAATGCACCTTAACGCTGGCTCAGATTGCGTCAGCTCGCTCGGTGTGTTTGCCAGCGAAGCTCGTGTAGCGACGTGGGAGGGGCTTCTCAGAGATGAGCGTGTTTAAGTTTGAGTTCACTCTTACAAATATATAAGTTTGTGAAGTCAAGAATTCAGGAAGTTGACAAATTAGTGAAAGAAAAGTCTGAAAACTGAATCTGGGAGGTCGTAGTCTTAAACTGTTTCTATAATAATGTGATATAAAATGGTTTCTTGCTAATTGCAAATTTATGAAATTACAATTTGAGTTTTCAGACACATTTGTTAAATCAAAACTTCCTAGTTTTCTCCTTCAGATTCCTGAGTTCATGAAGGCAGAATTCATATTTATTTTTTAAGCAAAACGCTGTTATAGCATCAAAAATGTTTTAACTATCTAAGTTTATTTTGTACTCTACACTTACTTCTTGTTTTATTTAACTTTTTTTATATATAAAGTGTAAAATTCATATTTTGTTTAATGGAATTTAAAGATCATCTTGAAGCTGATGTTGAGCGTCAAGAATCTGTCCGGTTTCTTCTTGAAGTCAGATTTAAAGCAAAGCCAGTGATCGCCGGAACGGGTCCGGACTCCACGTCGCAGCGTAGTTTTAATAAACAAACAAACAAAATATTTCACAGTAACCTCAAGTCCTCCAGACAAGACTAAAGGAGGTCTACATGATCAGATTCCAACGGGAAAAAATCCAGAAAAGCTCAATAACGGGTCTGAGAATTACGAAGATTTTACAATAACAAGTTGATCTAAATTCTAGTAAATGACTGAACAAACGGTTTACTCAGAACAGTGAGGGTATGTTTTTATTTTTCTACAACTAAAATCACAGTGCAGTATTTATATCAGTGTTAAAAGTTTACTCTAAAGTCACTGACACTAAATTAATGACAGTTTTCTTGAAGTCGAGCAGCTCGGCTTCAGGCCGTTGCAGTTGCAGCCATCTGCCACAGGGGGCACGGCTGCTCCAGGATGTCTGAGAGTGTGTCTGCGTGTGTGAGGATAAGAGTTTGAGTATTTGTGTGGTCGATTTATTTCCTGGTTCATGTCAGTTTCATCTGTTACGTCATTTAAAAACCTGATGATGGTTCAGAGTTGACTCGTATAAAGGAAAAGTTCAACATTTGGTGAAACTGGCCGTCAGCCTGGAGTCGGGATGACGTTAGATTATTTTAGAGTTTTCCAAACTTGGAGGTTGACTTATCTTGTCGTCTTCAAATGAACTTAACAGAAAAAGTAAGGAAAAGCATGTTTGGTAGATTATTTCTTTGTTGTAACGATGCTTCCTGGTGATAAATGTTTCACTGTTGGAAAGCCTGTTCGTTTCCTTTTTAAATGGCGCCACATTTGTCAGGAACAAGCAGTTGTGGGACGAGCAGCAGAGCGGAGGATGCGGGTTTAGCTCATCTTCTCTGCCGATGCCAAACAGCTTTGACAAATTTTTTTGCTTGGTGGACTGGATGATTAAAATTTGAAGAAACAACTCATATTCGGCCCACGCAGTTGGATCGTAGGGTGAAAGTGTGGAGACGAGGTGGAGACGGCTGTGTTGACTGCTGCACCAATACGGTAACATCTCTTGGTAGAGGCAGCCTGATGGTGCTGTGCAGCATCTCCCTCACCGGAAAAACGACACTCGTCATCGTTGGAGGAATCTCAGTGCAGAGAGATGTTGAGACGAGAGTCTGCAGCCAGTGGCAATCCCACATCTCTACACGCTGTCCTGCAAGATGACGAGGCTCACCCCCACACAGCAGGTTCATCAGAGACCACCTCCAGAATCTGGGCGTGGGGAGGTTGAAATGGCCTCTCAGCAGTCCAGACCTCAACCCCATTGGACACTAGTGAGATCGGTTGGGTGCCGTTGGTGCCACAGTGACCAACACAACTGCGTTGGCTGACTTGGTTGAAGACTGGGATGTCGTCCCACAGCAGTGAGACCCGGCTGGTGACCAGCATGAGGAGGAGGAGCCAGGCTGTTGTGGCTGTTTGGTTCTTCCACCCGCTACTGAGGCTCCAGTTTGTTAAATGGATCAAATCTTAAAGTACCAAAATGTGTTGTTTATTCAAACCTCAATCATCCAGTCCACCAAATGAGTCAAAGCTGTTTGGCATCGGCAGAGAAGATGAGCTAAACCCGCATCCTCCGCTCTGCTGCTCGTCCCACAACTGCTTGTTCCTGACAAATGTGGCGCCATTTAAAAAGGAAACGAACAGGCTTTCCAACAGTGGAACATTTATCACCAGGAAGCATCGTTACAACAAAGAAATAATCTACCAAACAGTCATTTCCTTACTTTTTCTGTTAAGTTTGGTTGTAGGAATCTAAAGTTTTTTTTGTTTTGTTTTTTTCCAGACTGTAAACATGTTTTGTTAAATCTTGTTTAATAAACACAGGTCAGCCAGACTACCAGGTTTTGTTAAACATTCACAGTAACAAGACAAATTTTGTTTAGTAGGTTTGAGCAATTTTAACAAAAAAAAAAGAGACATTTTTATTAAGAAAACATTTCAACAGACAAGATTTCCCAGCTGATAAAAAAGTAAACAGACAGCTGGCAACCTAACACAATTAGCTGTTGCATCTTAACTAATTGTCTGCATAAATGAAATCCTTTCCTAAATTGTATATTAATTCCCAGTTACATGAGATAAACTACAAAAATAACATTTATTCAGGCTGGGTATCTGGTGTAACAAGGTTCACGAAAAGCAAGAGTACTTTCCAAAATGTTGAACTGCTCCTTTAAAGTCTTTCTATGTAGCAATACCATCTCTGGCCACACGGGGGCAGCAGGTCACAAGAAAGTTCCCCTGGTGTAAGACGCAACAAAGGGCGCCTCTAGTGAGACAAAGTGGTATTACTGCTATTGAGTTTGTGTCCTTTTTTTTTTTTTTTTCTTTTACCCTCAATACATGAGAAACTTTTAACGGTTGAAGCAGAAGAACATAAAGGGTCAGTTGAATTTATGACGCGATATAAAATTGGAAATGTATATTTATGGTTTATATTGTGTCCAGAAACGACATCCCTTTAGCTTACATGTAAACACATATTTGCATATCAACAAATGTACAAGTAAGACACACAACAAAAACAGACGGTCCCCTTAAAACGAGGGTCCCCAAAATGCACATAAAAACACACGTCCCCAGAACACACATGAAGACGACGTCCCCAGACGCAGATGAACTTAGATGATCGTCATTGAACATTCACACAAACTGAACTTTGAATCCACAGCACTCCAACACAGTAGTCCTTCAACAGGCGTTTCCGCCTCACAAACTCGCACACACACCTTCTGGTTTGTTGGTTTGTTTCAGTTATCTGGTCTTTAGCATAAGCCTTAACAGGATGTGTCCTATTATTCTGTAAATCAAAACATTTAAAAGAAAAAAACCTGAAAACCAACAGAGAAGAAACAGAAATGTGAACTGTAGATGTTAAATTTTTAGTCCATCATTTTCTCGTTTTTTTTCTTCTATTTCTAATCTGATGTCTGAGCGCAGCGAGGTGTCGAGATGTGGACATCTTCATCGAAAATGTGTTTGAGGACAGATGAAGAGCAGATGTGTACAGTTAGTGAAAAATCTCAGACATCTTGTCTTTTAGAAATGTTTTTTATCGTATGTGATATTAAAAAAGTACAATGACCACTGGGCAATTTGAAAAGCAGTTTGTGAATAAATTAAGTTTATTGAGAATTATTTTACAAAGAAATGTCAAATCTGGTGTCCTGTCGTCCTTGTCATCACTTACATCCAGTTGTCGCTGGCTGGCAGCCTGCCACTAACGAACAAAGCCGGAGCCACATGATTGAGACCGTTTAAAGTCGCTTAAACAACACACGGGAAAAACTAAAGACCGTTTCTACCTAAACTCAACTCAACTGACCTAGCAGTAAGCCCCGCCCCCTCCGTAACCGTTGGTAACACAGACCATCTATCTGTTGTAGAGTCGAGACTGGAAACCTTGTCCCAAGAGTTTTAGACAAATGTTGGACACAAAAGGAACCGCCTTCGAGGAACATTCAGGCGGACCTGAACATGTCCTGGAGGGGCATGAAGAACATCTGAAGTAGATCCAGTTGGTGACGAGGTTAAATTGGAGGTGAGGTCTACAGCTGAAAAACGGTTGACAGAAAGCAGAACTACTTCACTTTCTACAGCGCATCGCTGAGTTCAGACTTACCTTCGGCGTTTCCTTCACAAATGAGACTCCAGTGGAAAACCCCCCAGACTTGACCCCGAGTCCGACAGTCGCCTCTCCTCGCTTCTTTGGAACCCGACAATGTTTTCCTCATTCTGATTGGTTAATACAAGACGTGACGTAGATCCTGACAGCTCAGTGGCTGAGCGGCGCCACTCTCCGAGGCTGTTGCCCTCGTGAACAGGGCAGCGCAGGTTCGAGCCCCGGCGTCTGCCCCCCCCCTCTCGCTACCCATTTCCTGTCCACCTACTTTGATTAAAGGCCACTAGTGAAAAAAAACTTCAAAAAAAGACGGACTAATGAACTGTCAGTTGATTCTGCTGTGAAGATTTCATAGAGGTGTCAATCATCGGAATCCGTCACGCCCTCCCTGAGATGTGGCAGAGACCCACAGCTATGTGTAATTAATTTTACACATCTGCTTTAATCTCACATGTATCATCTTTATTTTTATACTAAAATTATTCAAATAAACCTTGTAGTTGCTGAGATATCTGTATTTACAAATACTACATCATTTCTTAGCGGGAATCTCCGAATTAAACCTCATCAGGAAAAGTTAAAGGAGTACGTTTAAGTCCAGAAAATCTGGGTTGTACTAATTTATTAATAGAAAGTACATTGATATAAAAGTTGTGAAGTTTTATGAAATCCAGAAAGTACAGGGAGGAACTAAAAAAAGATGGCGAGAGAGAATTCCCAGAGCACAGGTAACGGTGTTCCGGAAGGTTCTACGGTCGGGGATGGTTATCGGTATCGTAGAATTGCAATAACAACACATTAGGCTCAGAAATGTGTCACAGACCAGCTGTTGTCAACATACTCGTGATTTATCACAGCTTTGAAAGTGTTTAAAATAACTTGAAAATAAAGGTGAAGAATATTGGCTCAGGATTCGACAAAGATGGGTCGATCAGTGAGATGTTTCTCAGTGAGATGTTTCTGGGATTTTACTTCTTTTTAAAAAATAATTGAACACAATAATTGTTATGATGAGCCTGAATTACGATTCTAAATGATATTTGACACCACACATGACAAAATTATTAACAGTTAGTACTTCAAAATCAAAGTGCAAGTGAAGAGCAGCAGCTTCCTGTTCCCTCCAGCTGATCCAATAAAACCAAACTACAAAGATGGGTTGATGCTTGATGCTCCACTATGCTCAGTTTTTCTCAGCTGAGTTTGTCTCTGAAGGTGTGGAGCTGCTTCCCTCTGCACCTTCACATGGGGAGGAGGAGGTGGTGATGGCAGGTGCTGAGGTGAAGCTGATGGGGACGATCCTCTCCTTCTCGTCCTTCAGGGCTTTCTCCCGGGGCGCCTGGATCTGCAGCCGCCCGCCCACCAGCGAGCAAGTGACGGTCTCGGGGTCGACACCGTCCGGCAGGTCGAACTCCTGCCTGAACTCCTGACACCTGTAGGAGTAGGAGCCCTTCCCGTCGTCCCGCTTCTTCTCCGTTCGGCCACTAACCCTCAGCTTCTTGCCCACCTGTTTGACAGACAGCTCCTCTGGGGAGAACTCGGCCGTGTCCAGGCTGAGGGCGAAGCTGCTGCCGTCCCTCCCCAAAACTTGGAAGGAGATGGGCTTCAAGGCTCCCGTGGAGGAGGAAGAGGAGTGGTCGATCTCATCGAAGATCCTCTGATGCAGCTTCTCCATATACTCCATGCTCTGCCTCATCTCCTGCATGTGGCGGATCATCTCCTGCTCTATCTGGAAAAAGAGCGGCCGCGTCTCGGGCCACAGGCTGCGGACGGGCCAGTGCAGGTCCAGGAAAGGCCTCATGG
>CM026213.1:1652775-1717775 GCA_014839995.1 Xenentodon cancila | reverse complement strand
TCTGACGGCGTGTGGAGCTGTGATGACGGAGACGGTCTGCCGGCGGCAGGATGGGGTCGGTTGGGTGCCGGGAGGAGGTCAGCAAGGGGTGGTCTCCATCTAGGACGCTGGCGTGGTGGCGCTGGTGCCTCGGACCATCTCTGTACTTGCTCAGATCTTGTGGATGCAGCACAACAGCGTTGAGGCACCTCTGTAGCGGCTGCAGCTGCTTAAAGCCGCAAACCTGCAGACAAACCACAGACTGTAAAAGAAGAACTGGACAAACCCTCTGTGACATCACCAATGGGTTTTCTGGAGAGTTTTGAAGCCTTTGGCCGTCCACTACAGAGGCTGCTACCTCATAAACGTTTAGCTGTAAAAGAGAGAAAACAAAAACTAACCACTGATGTCCCGATCAAGCTCCGCCCACCTTCAAGTAGCCTAGTAATCAAAAAAAAAATCCTGCACCAGTCGTCTAAATATCTGTATGTGAGGCAGTAACAAATACAAAATGTAATTCTAAACCAAATTAAATACTTTCTGGACCTTTAAGAAACTGAGTTGTAGGCAGAGCCTGATTAAACAGCTGGAACTGACAAGTTAGAAAAGACTTTTGGATCAACCCTTCTGCCCGGCCTTTTCTGGAACATGAATCACATTAAAAGTATTAACAAACCGCTCTCTGTTAGTCATTTCATCAGATACAAAGGTGGATGCTGATGTTTATGCGTCGTATCTCCTGGTTGGTTGTCGTATCTCCCGGTTGGTTGTCTTATCTACTGGTTGGTTGATGTATCTCCTGGTTGGTTGACGTATCTCCTGGTTGGTTGTCGTATCTCCTGGTTGGTTGACGTATCTCCTGGTTGGTTGTCGTATCTCCTGGTTGGTTGATGTATCTCCTGGTTGGTTGTGACGTATCTCCTGGTTGGTTGTGACGTATCTCCTGGTTGGTTGTGACGTATCTCCTGGTTGGTTGTGACGTATCTCCTGGTTGGTTGTGACGTATCTCCTGGTTGGTTGTGACGTATCTCCTGGTTGGTTGTGACGTATCTCCTGGTTGGTTGTGACGTATCTACTGGTTGGTTGTGACGTATCTACTGGTTGGTTGTGACGTATCTCCTGGTTGGTTGTGACGTATCTCCTGGTTGGTTGTGACGTATCTCCTGGTTGGTTGTGACGTATCTCCTGGTTGGTTGTGACGTATCTCCTGGTTGGTTGTGTCGTATCTCCTGGTTGGTTGTGACGTATCTCCTGGTTGGTTGTGACGTATCTCCTGGTTGGTTGTGTCGTATCTCCTGGTTGGTTGTGTCGTATCTCCTGGTTGGTTGACGTATCTCCTGGTTGGTTGTGACGTATCTCCTGGTTGGTTTTGACGTATCTACTGGTTGGTTTTGACGTATCTCCTGGTTGGTTGTGACGTATCTCCTGGTTGGTTGACGTATCTCCTGGTTGGTTGTGACGTATCTCCTGGTTGGTTTTGACGTATCTCCTGGTTGGTTTTGACGTATCTCCTGGTTGGTTTTGACATATCTACTGGTTGGTTGACGTATCTACTGGTTGGTTGACGTATCTACTGGTTGGTTGTGACGTATCTACTGGTTGGTTGACGTATCTACTGGTTGGTTGTGACGTATCTACTGGTTGGTTGTGACGTATCTCCTGGTTGGTTGTGACGTATCTCCTGGTTGGTTGTGACGTATCTCCTGGTTGGTTGTGTCGTATCTCCTGGTTGGTTGTGACGTATCTCCTGGTTGGTTGTGACGTATCTCCTGGTTGGTTGACGTATCTACTGGTTGGTTGACGTATCTCCTGGTTGGTTGACGTATCTCCTGGTTGGTTGTCTTATCTACTGGTTGGTTGTCGTATCTACTGGTTGGTTGTGACGTATCTACTGGTTGGTTGTGACGTATCTACTGGTTGGTTGACGTATCTCCTGGTTGGTTGTGACGTATCTCCTGGTTGGTTGTGTCGTATCTCCTGGTTGGTTGTGTCGTATCTCCTGGTTGGTTGTGACGTATCTCCTGGTTGGTTGACGTATCTACTGGTTGGTTGGACATGAAACTGAAACAACTAGGCAATGCTTCCTACATACAGTGTAAAGATTTTGTTTTCAGACTACTTTTCATAATCCATTGTGGAACTTACTGAGTCTACTACATAATGACAGTTTTTCACTAAATGTTTGAACACAATGCCAAGATAGAAGATAGGGACAATGGAACCTTCACCTTTTTGATCTTCTTCTTGTCTTTGTGAAACTGTTCCTGGTTTTGGGCTAACTGCTTCTTGGTTGTTTGGATTATGTGCCGCTGGTACACCGAAGTAACACCCAGCTCATCCAGCTCGTTCTTTTCCTGTGCACAGAGACAAAGACGGTGAACACATCTGAAAAGAGACAAACCTCCGAGACACGTCTGAGCTGCCTGCGTGGATACCAAGCTGTGTTGAAGGCTTGACAGCATCTTTTCGTGCCGCCTCCTGATGTCCTCCATCATGTGAGAGCTGTGCTGCTCTGCGATCAAAACCTGGTCCATGAGCTTCTTGTTTCTCTGCTGGGACAGAGCCAACATCCGCTTCCTACAAACAGCACACAGCATTTACAGCCACAATCACGCCCACAGGTATTTAATTCCATTATCTCCAATAACACTTATTAATCCCCAAAGGGAAATTATATAATTTATAAATTTATATGATGACATGTGAAATGATTAATAAAAGCTGATTTCATCCCCATTGATTATTTCTCCTGCAGGTACTCAGGAGAAAAGACGTTCCAGCATCCAAACCTTCTCCCAACCCGTAAACACGGTGGTGGTAGCATCATGGTTTGTGTCAGTTTGGCTGCATCAACATGTTTTTTAGGACTTGTCAGAATCTGACAATGTTTTTTGATTGTAATGTCTACTTTTACACTTTTATTACACTATTAATATCTACAACGACTCTGGATTGAAAGAGGCCGTGCCATCTTTTACAGACATTATTTGGGATCGCCACCATGCAGCCTGCAGGGGGCGCAGACTTACTTCTCAGCATCGTTTTTGGAGCACAGCTCCTCCAGGGTTCTCTCCCACTGCTCCTGCAGCCGGCTCATATGTCCCTCCTGCTGAGCCCACAGACGGTCCAGATGCTGCAAGTGGCTGCGCTGCACCTGCGCCGTCTGAAGCTCCGCCCCCTGAAGCTCACGCATCAGCTTCTGCAGCACAAACACAGAGTCAGCAAAGTGATGCAAAGCAGGACAGGAAGACAAGCTGGCAGATCCCTCCACCTGGACGCCGGCGTCCAGCTCGTCCTGCTCCCTCTCAAACGTCTGCCGTGCCACTTCCACATCTCTGCACAGCTCAGCCACTTTAGTCTGACGCAGGATCGTCCGCCAGTCGTCCCTCACCTTCAGCCGGTTCACGGCCGTGTTCCTCTGCTCCCTCTGCAGTTTGTCCTGAGTCCAAACAGGAGTGGACAGAAGTTCAGGAGATGGTCAGCTAACATTCCTGTCTCTGTTGTTTGAACTGATGTTACCTTCAGAAACAGAGTAAGTGTCTCCTCTTTCTTCTTGGACATCTCCTGTTCAGCCTGAACTCTCTGCTGAAGCTGCAGGAGTTGCTCCTCCTCCGTCTTCCCTGCTCCCTTCTTCACTTTCTTCGGCATGATCCCTCCTCCAACTCTTGTTACCATAGAGACACAGAAAAACTTTGATGCTCATTTATGAAGCTGCTGGTCAGGTGACTGCTACAGCTCCGTGAAGACCGACGAGACCCGCTTGTTTGGCTGCGTCTTTAGCAGAAGTCAGCTGTGATGAAGAACTTCAAACCCTTTCGAGTGATTTGTGATGATGCAGTAATATGTTACAATTTTAAAAAACTGATTACATTTGTGAATCTGAAGATGAAATCAGATGGTGGAAGAAAACAAAACAAAAAGAAGTTAGCTGAGCTGGGATGTTATATATTTAGACCATTCCATTTTAAAAATTTCCACAAAAGAAAAAAAGAATTCGAATCCGTCCGCGGCCCCGTCCGCGGCCCCGTCCGCACCTCCGTCCGCGGCCCCGTCCGCGGCCCCGTCCGCGTCTCCGTCCGCGGCCCCGTCCGCGCCTCCGTCCGCGGGCCCGTCTGCGGGCCCGTCCGCGCCTCCGTACGCGGCCCCGTCCGCGCCTCCGTCCGCGGCTCCGTCAGCGGCCCCGTGCGCGCCTCCGTCCGCGGCTCCGTCAGGTGTCAACGACAGAAACCGTTAATGTCCATACGCTGATTAAAACCCCACAAACTACGTTTTTAAAGGCTTTCTGCCCCAGGTGGGTGTTCGTGCCTCACCCGAGTCTCTCCTGCGTGTTTGTGGTCGGTCTCCATAGCAACCACAACGCGACCCATTCACGAGCGACCACAGGTCACGTGACTGTAGCGGCGTTGGAATGACGACGCTTTTTATTCAAATACTTTTCTGTTGTTGTTGAATTTGTCCATGTCAGTTTTGTTTTTGAAGCAAATTTAAAATATCCTGCTGTTTCAAAATGGAAAAGAAACCAAGAGCAGAGCAGTGATGGAGTAAATAAAAACAAGCACATTCGAGCAGCAGGAGTAGAAAAACACCAGGAGTCCTAAATCAGGAGTCCACCTAGAACAGCCTCTGATGAAGTCTGGCCCCTCCGTGGCCCTCATCCATGTCCACATCTGCACCTTCTTGAGGTCTTTAGGCGTCACCTGACTCTCAGAGCCCCTGTCAACGCTGAATTATGACATCTGGACCATAGACCACATGGACAACCCAGGTTACACTCATCACACAGTCTTTGGGTCACATGTGGACTATAAAATCAATCCTACCACAGTGATCCCAGATGATGAGTAAGCCCCGCCCACACTCGTTACTCTTGCTCTGATAGTTATTTAGCTCTGTTTTGTTTGGATTTAGGAACCGGGATGGAATAAACTATGTTGTCTATCCTTTGTGGCTACCTGGAATCAGTTTTACAAGTACTCCAGACATGCTTTTTATTTTAATTTTTGTATAAACGCCACAGAACAGATGGGAGTTCAGGATCTTGGATCCAGTGTATTCCCGTGGCGCCAAAAGCTCCAGTTCTGGATCCGGAGGCGCTGATAACAACCATCGGCTTATCCACATTTGAGGGGCGTGGCTACGACAGGTCAGTTGCCGTGTTGTAGATTAGATGAGGTTTTGAGTTGAACCAGTGTTGAGTCCACGCCCAGGCTGAGTACAAAGCTGTAGAAAACCCCTCTGAGATGCCCACAGGTAGTCTGAAGAGTCCGTTTGAAGACTATTTTGTTGGCAGGAGCTGACGCTGCCCAACACCCTGTTAAACCCAAAAATGGGCGCAACCAGCGGGAGGCCAGCGAGCCGGGTGGAACACGGCGTTTTCACCACAACCTAGCTGTTTTAGTTTGGCACATTAAGTATGAGATTTTGATGCTCCGTTCAGGACTCCCGTTCAGGACTCCCGTTCACTGACGGCGTTAAGGAGCTAACGTGTGCTTTCCCCACTCGCCTCTAGAGCCAGTTCCTGAACTGCAGTTTTCTCACTAAGCGACTTGGCGTTTTTCCCACCAGGAACCTTTTTAACATCCCACATTTCTTTGTAGTGTATTTGTTTTTTTTCAATAGCTGTATAACCATGTGACATAGACATTTACAATTTATGCCAAATTGTAAGACTCAAATAGAAATATGAAACTCCCCTATTTGTTTTGCATTTGAATGCTTTTTATATTTTATATTAATCCTTATAATAAAAAAACAGACAAGAAGAAGCAGAAGCACGACGTGACATAAGTTAATGGAAAAAACCAACACTGGAACTGACTCACGTTATTTCAAAACTGATCACACACAAAAATGCCAATTAATTTTTCATAACATTATTATCTCAATTCTTGGTCGACTGTCCTTCCAATTAATAATACAGACGTAGGACAGCTGTTTCTCATAAATATTTTAGAACCATGCTCTTTGCCAGAATATATGAATATGTGCAGATTAATTATTTTGTTGAGTTTGTCTCACTGTAGTCCCCGTGTTTGTAGAAATGCATTAAATGAAGCCACTTTTTTCCTCCGCCAGAGCGACGTTCTCACTGACACAAGTAAATACACTCATACTCAGAGCTCCTCTGCACCACCTACATAATGCCAGCATGAAAACATCCTATGATCCAAAATATTCAAATGCAAAAAAAAACCAAACCACTAGAGGGCTCCCAAGCAACAAAGTCAGCCTCAGTACTCAGCAAGTGGGGAGAAATAAAAGACATCAAAAAAGTAAGTGAATTCCTTTAAATTAAAAGAATTTCAGCATTAATTTGCCACCAAACATGATCTAGTCTTTGCAACACCATGTTTGTTTGTTGGTGTGGCTTAGATGAAGGTCAGGCCACACAATTCTGAAAACCAGCACATTTTTATGCAACATCCACTCCTGGAAGATTGACAGCTGTCTTGAATGTTTCCCACTTGTGAATAGCCCTTCTAGCCCTTGTAGAGTGTTGAAATCCAAAACGTTTTAAATAGGTTTATAACCCTTTCCAGATTAATCTGCAGCAACAATTGCTTCTCTTGGCCCTTTGTTGATATCTTTTTCTCTTGACATTATATTAACACTCCTGAATGCTCCAGACCAGAAGGTCTGCACAGTTACAAATAATTAGTTTTTAAAAGGACTGATGATTGTGCACAGCAACAACATACCATCCTAAATCCTGTATGGAAGCAGAAGGGAGTACTTAGTAATACCCATATCACGATTTCAGTTAGTTAAATATGTGGCAGTCCCTGTGAGTTTCATCTAGGTGGTGTTCAGGTTACATTCTCGTTATTCTGTACACCTCCACGTGCTGCTCAGGCGTGCGTTCTTGTTTTTTGTTTTTTTACATTTTATTTTTTTACAGGAGTTCAGGTACAGGACGGGACTCGCTCCCAGTTCAACTGTCTGACAGGAAAACAGCCAAATATGGCCCGAGGAAGTGATGACGTCGCTGGAAGATGTCCACGTGACGTAGACCCCGAAGCAATGAGCTGTGACGTGTCTTGGGGGTTTCCGGCCATGGCCGCGAGCGGCCGGAGCACAGCACGCCGCCGTGGCCGCAGTGGCCTCACGCACGGAGCCAACTGGACTCCGGACCGAATCGGATCGTTTGGTCTCCGAGTAGCGCGGCACAAAGAGCGACAGGAACACGCGGAAGCCCGGGCTCCGTGTTCCCCGGTCTGCCCAAATATGGGCTTCCTGTCTGCCATATTTGGGAACATACGTCACACAGGAGTCTATATAAAGGCGGGAATCCTCTGCCAGCAGCTGACAGAGCCCAAGTTCAAGTTGCCGCACCGACAAGGTAACCAGAAGCAAACATCTGATGTTGTTTACGTCCCTCATCATCCACAAATACCCGAAAAAAGTGCGCGACCCAGTCCTCTGCACCCTCCAACATTGGCTTCCTCCGAGCGCCGCCCGCAGCAACAGCCTCATCCCGGCCTGAGCGCCTCTCCGCGGGGCACGGCAGTGGAGAGCGACCCGGTGTCCTCGCAGGATCAGCCCCAGGAGCGTCTGAGTTCCTCCCTCTCCTCCTTCTCCAGGGAGATGGCAGCCACCAAGGCGGAGCTGCTGCTGTCCGCCCTGCAGATCTCGGAGCCCCTGACCGGTCTGCCGCCCTCCCCGCTGGACGGATACACGAAGCTGGAGGAACTGCAGATGCTGCTGCAGAACGCGGCGGCCGGAGGCTCGCTGCTGGCGGCGTCAGCCGCGGAGGCGGCTGGGCTGCTGGGCGGAGAGTCCGCGGAGTTCGGAGGTGAGGAGGGTTTTATTCTGATATTCACAGCAGCACGTTTATTACACATGAGTGGTGCCGTTGATTTGTTTGAAGAAGATTTTACATGTCTTGAATAAACGAATGCATGTAGTTATAATGTAAATATATACATGTATAACCATTTTAACAATGGAACAACATGCAATAAAACACACTTGTTTTAAAGCTGCGGCACACACCTTTACGACAGACAGACAGACGGATAGATTAATATGTTGTAACTTCTTAGAAATTGTTTTTAATTTTTAACATTTCTGAAGACAAATTATTTTATCAGTTTAAAAAGAGTTACACCTAAAAGTGACGTCACAACACAAAGGTGTTTCTGTTGCATGCAGCTGCGGTGGCTGAAACCGGCAGACGTTTAAACTTTGGTCTGCGTGACACTTAAGTTATGACTGTGACGTACATCAAGTCAGAGTCAAGTTAGCTAGAGATTGTCATGAAAATCTCAGAATTTATAAAGTCAGAAATTCTGGATTTTTCCTCTCTAGAATTCAATTCAATTCCATTTTATTTAAATAGCATCTATTACAACACAAGTTGTCTCTTGGCGCTTTCCAGAGACCAGAACATGAATGTGTGTTTATAGATTCAAAATAAAGCAAAAAAAGAGACAGCGATATTGATTTTAATTACCCAAAATTATGTCACAAATTTGCTGTTTATAAAGTCGAGAATTCTGAGTTTCAATGAAAATTAAGAGTTTATGAACTCCATCCTTCCTCTATACCCGCTTACTCCTTCTCAGGGTCACGTCGGAGCCGATCCCGACACACAGCAGGCCTTCGGAAGGCAGGGGTCCACCTGGACAGGTGTCCAGTCCGTCGCAGGGCCACATACAAGACACACAACCGTGCACGCTCACGCTCACACCTACGGGCAATTTAGATAACCTCATATGCAGGTTTTTGGACTGTGGGAGGAAACCGGAGTACCCGGAGTGAACCCACGCAAGCACGGGGAGAACATGCAAACTCCACAGAGAAAGACCACCGGGCCGGGAATTGAACCAGGAACCTTCTTGCTGTGAGGCAACAGTGCTGACCACTAATCCACCGTGCTGCCAATACATAAACTCAAATTCAGAAATTTCCTTAATTTCTTTAATAATAAACTTGTTAATTTATAGTCACGATTACTGAATTTTGAGTTTGCAAGTTTAAAGGTAAACGACTCTAGTAAGTCACTAATTTAAAGTCTTGCTTTTTTTTTCTTTTAAATTTGACTTCATAAAGTCAGAATTTCTAAATTTCACAAATTCAGGCATTTTTCAAATTTTTACAAAATTTGTTAAACCACAATTTTAGATTTATTTATCTTTTTAATCTTGAATTTGTATTTTTATAAAGTTACGATTTTCTGGATGTTATTTTGTAGGTTTGCAGTTTATAAATTTAAAATTTTAGTTTTTAGTTTTTTTTTTCACCAAATTTCCTTTTTATGTACTAGGTTTAACATTCTCAGGCACCACAGTGCTAACTGGTTAACGCTGTTGATGAGGGTTCCTGGTTCGGCTCCTGGTTCGGCTCCTGGTTCGGGTACCTGGTTCGGGTCCTGGTTCGGTACCTGGTTCGGGTCCCGCCCAGCGGGAGTCTTTCTGTGTGGAGTCTGCATGTTCTCCACATGTACGTGCAGGTTCCCTCCGGGTACTCCGGTCCAAAAACATGCATGTTAGGTTGATTGGTGATTCTAAATTTCCCGTAGGTGTGAGCGTGAGCGTGAGCGTGCACGGTGGTTTGTCCTTGCATGTGGCCCTGTGATGGACTGGCGACCTGTCCAGGTGGACCCCTGCCCCACCTGTAATGTGTCAGGCTGGGCTCCGGCAGACCCCCCTGACCCTGCAAAGGAGAAAACGGGTGTAGAAAATGGATGAATGGAGTTTAAGATTCTTTTTTTAATTACTTGACCTTGTAAGTTTATAAAGACACGATCTTGTAATTTAAACTGGCGAATAAATATCCATCTTTAAAGACAGAAGTTTCTATTTTCAACTCAAGACTGACAGATTAACGCTTCCCCTCAGAGCAACTTAAAGTGTTTCAATTCTTCTCTGGGAAGTTTATAAATAAGGGGCCACGTCACAGAATCTTGCACAGAGCCCCAAAAAGCTGGACACGGCCCTGAAGTTGGCTTTGGTTTCTGCTTTAATTCTTTTAATTACGCTCTCCCACAATTGGAATAAAACGTCTTGAACATTGTGAGACTTAGAAACAAAGTTTGGTTCTAAATGTATAAAACAACAAATACATGTTAGATGTGAGTACCTAAATTAAAGTAAAAATATACAGTAAAAATAAAATGAATCTATTTAGTTTATTAATAATGACCTTCAGCCGATGAGATGAGAGCATTTATCTGACTCCTCTTCGTCTTCTTCTCCTCCCAGATTCCCTGTCGGACCTCCCAGACCTGCAGAACTTCCCTCCCCTAACGCCTCGACTCCCTCCTCTGTCCTACAGCGGCCGCTTCACCTTCGAGCCATCCACCTCCACCTCCAGTGGTGGCAGCAGCCTGTGGGCGGAGCCTCTACTCAGCCTACTGACAGGATTGGTCAGTGTGACTGCTTCGCCACCTGCCACCTGCAGCCAAATCCCTTCCTCGTCATTGATGACATCATCAGCCCCTTCCGCTGACATTGCCTCCATCTTATCAACGCAGCCGGTGTTCACGTCAGCCACCAGCTCTGAGCAGCTCCTCCCCCCCGCTGACACCCTGCCGGTGACACAGGCCTTCCAGCCACAGGGCCCCCCACCCGCCTACCCCTCCACCGGTTCTAGGCTGGGCATGCAGCCGTCCGCCATGGCGGTGCCGATGCTCCCAGACTACCTGCTACCTTCGGACGCAGAGCTCGGGCCGAGCCCAGACCAGAAACCGCCGCCGCTTACACCACTCTCCACCATCAAAGCCTTCTCCTCGCAGATGCAGCCCCAGGGCCCCACCCACCAGATGCCCAGGTCCACTAAGCCCAGAAAGTCCTCTGCTGGCCAGCTGTCTAAGACGCCACCGCATGAGCGTCCATTCGCCTGCCCTGCCGATGGCTGCGACCGCCGCTTCTCCCGCTCTGACGAGCTGACGCGGCATGTACGAGTGCACACGGGACAGAAGCCGTTTCAGTGTCGCATCTGCATGCGCAGCTTCAGCCGCAGCGACCATCTGACCACACACATTCGCACACACACTGGCGAGAAGCCCTTTGCCTGTGCCGAGTGTGGCCGGAAATTTGCCCGCAGCGATGAGCGCAAGCGGCACACCAAGATCCACCTGAGGCAACAAGAGCGTCGAACCGCCCCTCCTGGCGCGGTCACAGCTGGCCACGCCCCTGCTGCCTCTCCCACTGACATCTCCTCCTCCCCCTGCTTCACCCCCTCTCCGTCCTCCTCGTTGTCTCAGGTCTACTCCTCCTCGCCATCACCCCACCTCTACTCCTCATGCTCCTCCCCTATGGGGAGTCCCCAGTCGGAGCTGCCCTCCCCTCACAGCTCCAACATCTGCTGACAGACAGACTCGTCGACCTCAGACATACTTAAACACAGAAGACAAGTCAGACCTTTATTTTGACGGGGGAGATGAGCCACATCCTGAACTTGTACAGAAAAACTGACTTCTTCAGGCCCATTCCTGCTGTGTCGATGGAAAAATCCCGTGGCCACTAGGGGGCGTCCAGGCTACGCTGACACCCTGAATTTTCATTTAAAGGTTTTCTCTCAGAAATTTCTGAGTTCAGAATCTCTGGCCGTGCGTTTTTTTCTCAAATGGCCCAAATAACCCGCCATGCTGGCTCAGCGCCTCGGCTGTTCCACCTGAGGTGTAACCGATGACTGCATCTCCACGGATCATTTGAAGGGGTTAAATCTCTTGTACAGGACCCTGAAATGGCTCTAAACGACCCTGGACTTGTGTACATAATGTTGACACGTCGATGATGTTGTACATTCAAGAACGTGCACACAGGTGCGTGCACTGGTTTTTTACCTACTGAGTAGGTTCTGGATGTTTGTATGTTGACATGCAGGTCAGTGTTTGATTTTCTACTGAAGGTGTTTCCTCTTTAAGGGCTTTTCAAAATAAAACATGGTCAGTGTGTTTTTTTGGGTCGTTATTTGGCTTCAATGAATTTCAGTGAAAATGAAACATCAGAGGTTAAAGGCGTATTCAGCGGATTAAAGATGCGGTTGTAGAGGACATTCTCTCCATCTGTATGCTGGCTTTTATGTCGGCAGTAAATCCTGCTGGTCGTGTGTGTGTGTACACGTGTGTGTACAACAGCCAATGGGATCAGGTTTTGCCACCACCAATCCTCTCTGCTCCCTGCAGGAAAATCAAGCAACCTCACACCAAATATGGCATTTCCTGCCGCTGTGGCGGACATCCTGAAGGCCTTATATGGACTCTCTTTCTGGCTGGAAGCCCAGACGCTGTGTGTGTGCGTGCGTGCGTATGTGCGTGCGCGCGCGTGCGTGTGTGTATGCGTGCGTGCGTGTGTGTGTGGGCGGACAGGGACGGCAGGTCGGACCGGAGAGTATGTGACAGCTTTTACTCTGGAGATCAAACAAACCTCAAACTTCTACACTCGCTTTTAAGACTTTCTAAGATTGAACTCTTCAACTTCAAGCTTTGCAGTTAAAAAAAAAACAAACTTAAACTTAAAAAAAAAATAAAGTAATAAAACCCTCTTGGCCTGCAACCTGCATGGCGTGTACTTTAGGCTTGATGCCTCCACAGACTGGACGAACCCTGTGACGTCAGCCTCTGAACTGGTACTTCATCTTCATGGGGAAATGATGTTGCGGTGTCCACTTAGTTCAGTCATTCATTCTATGTTAAGGGAGATCAGTCCAGCTGATTTAAGTGTAATTATAATCTTGCCATAAAGATTTCTCGTCCAAGTTGATGGTGACAGCAGCAGCTCGTCTCCGTCGTCTCTAAATTTGTCTTCTTCTATAAATCAATGTCATTTGTTCAACTTCCAACATCAGCATGACTCCTTCTCCACCGGACCCTTCCAGTCCAACTCAGAGCTGCTTGTGGCATATTTTGAAAAATAAGAATATTTAGATTGTGATGGGTCTTTATTAACAGCTCAGAAGTTAAGTTGATCTAAAGTACCTAAAGTGATGACATCTTGCCTTTTGGCACCATAGACTGCAAGCCAGCTGTGACTAAAAAAGAGAGAAAAGGGGAAAAAAAAGCCTCTTATTATTCATAATTGTTATGGTTTAATATAATTTTTCGGCTTGTGCAGTTCACATGATCTTAAAATCTGTCTGTCTGTAAAATCATGAGTACGACGATAAGGTGGAATAGCGCCATCTGCCGTGTAGACGGAGGACTGCCGTAAGAAGCGGGTACATGCCCCGGCGCCCGAGGTGCCTGCAGGTTTCCGTAGTGTAGTGGTTATCACGTTCGCCTCACACGCGAAAGGTCCCCGGTTCGAAACCGGGCGGAAACATTTATAACTCTTTTAAGAGACCAATTCAATGAAACACAAACAAGGAAAAAAAAGTTTTATATGACCCTTTCTAAAACAATTATTACCTAAGGTGTATTTTTCAACGCAGGCAGCTTTCTTTCGCTGCCACATACATACTAAATACTTTAAACTATTCCCATAATTTCTTATATTATTCCTACGATTATCCCTTTAATCAAATTACATTATTGTAATGTTAAACACAGAATTTAGCATTGCCAATATTCTAAACAGCAGTTTAGGGTAGGACGAAACCCTAGAATCCGGAGAAAACGGTTAAGGTGAAGGAATGGAGAGGAAAAATTAAAACAAAGAAGTGTTTCCGCCCGGTTTCGAACCGGGGACCTTTCGCGTGTTAGGCGAACGTGATAACCACTACACTACGGAAACCGACACGACTGGACGCCACCGGACAACAACCATAAACAACACACACAACACATCCGCATCCCTTGTGTAAGTGTTTCTTCTCTTCACTCCTTTGCTGCATTGTTTTTGTCTCCTTTATGCTGCTGGACATTTGCGGACATTAAAACGCTCGTGACCGCCACCTGGTGGCCGGTTGTGGCGCTACAGTGTCACGGACACGCGCGGTGGGAACGCGCCTGCAGGGCTGCGTCCTTCACCTACAACATGAGAACAAACACAAACCTACAGAAACGACATATATGTCAAGAGCAGAGACATCATTCAGATATTTGGTGTTATTTATTAAAGTTTAACAAATTAAAAGAAAGAAAAGAAAAGAAACATGAAAGAAAGTAACAAACAAAATAAGTCAGCAGTACATGAATTACAGTGTGTAACTGGTCATCTTGTCACTAGTCCAGAGTGTAGATGTTCTCCTGTACCGGTCTCCTCATGCGGATCTCATAGATGATGTGACGAGGTTCCTCAGAGGAGAAACTGAGGAAGACACAGATGAAACATGCTTCATCAGATCAAATTCAACCTCAGATCCACAACATTAAACTATACAGAAGAATTGTCTTTGTTTCTTTTTGTTTTAACTTTTATTAAATGAATGAGGCATTGTGAAAAAATGTCTTGGCTGTTCTTCTGAGATTGTGTTTGTCTAAAACTGAGACTATTTCCATCAGGTGGTGTTTACGGTGATTCTGGGTTGAATCCAAGCAGGAAGTGAAACAACCGCAGTTCCTCTAGCGACTGCTGGTTTGGATCCCAGGTTTAAAGTACAGCAGCGTTTGCTCATGCTGTTTCACTTACAGTGGTGACAAATCTGTCTGAGTGAAAGCAGCAAAAGTCACGTGTGGTCCAGAAATCAGCTCAATCACTTCCCAGAACTCACCAGCTGCTCTTCAAGCCTCTTCTGTAAACTCCACCTGCAGCATCAGAGAAGACCAGAAAGGAGGAATAAAAGTGGCGTGAACAGAGGCAGGTTTTCACCTTAATGTCCAGTACGAGCCCGAGCAGGACCAGACGCTGACTTCCTGCTTCATGTCTTCCCTCACTTCCTGTCAGCTCAGGTTTGTTTCTCAGTTCCAGAAGTTGAACTTCTTTCTAAACAGCAGCGTCCGGCCGCTGAGACCACAAACAAACTACTCTAGCTTTTGTGCAAGATTGTGTTTGGGGCTCATCCATCCAAAAAAAAAACCAGAACTTCTAACCTTTGAAGAGAAAACTCTGAAATTATGACTCAAAAACTCAATTTAAGAAAAAAAAACACCACAATGCACCGCCCAGCCGCCAACAGAAGCCTCGTAGCTCAAACAAGTGGAGTCCACCTGCAGTTGGGTCAAAGTCGGCCGCCGCCGGCGGGTGCCGCCGGCAGTCGCCGCCGGCGGGCGCCACCAGAGGTCCCTGAGGGCCCTACTGAGACCTCCTCGTCAACCTGAACAGTACCAGTGCAAACATACCCTTAAACTGTGGGCTTTAAAGGAAGCCACTGAAGGAATTATGATTGGAGAAATATAGAGAACTGTGTGGCGAAAAACACATGATGGGAATTACACACAAAAAACAGAAATTCTGACTTCATTCATTTGCAAAATAGTAAAATAGAAATTTAGAATCTATAACCTCAGAAATATATGAGAAAACCCTTTCAGTTCTTCACACTTAAATCACTTAAATGTTCTTATTTAAGTCGCTTAAAATAAGGTCTGATTTTTTTTCCACCTCTGTCAGATTACAAACAAAACATGGACATGCAGCAAAGCAGAACGACAGGTTCAGATTATTCCAGGAGAGCGGAAGCGGATGACGTACGTTTGAAGGCCAGAAGGAGGAAAACGGCAGCGATGACCAACAACACACTGATGGAGAGAGAGAGCACGGGAGCGTTGATCTGAAGAGAGAGAGAAGGTAGCGAGTCCTGCACCTGACACGGAGAGGAGACCCAGTTACCAGCTGCAGTCACACCTGCCTGCTGCTGAGCAGGTGAAGGGGCGTGGTTACTCACAGCGACGGTGTCTGGGCGCAGCAGGGTGGAGTTCCTCCTCAGAAGGTCCAGCCGGGATGAAAGCAGAGTTTTCCAGTTCACTACAAGGAGACAGATGAGATCTGAACCAAGAGACTGCATCTGGATTTCAAAATGAACACAAATCCAGATGTTCCAAAACCTGCTGTTCCTTGAATAACCACTAGGGGCTAGTCCATCTCCACTGACCTCCATGTTAAAATGCATGCTGCGAGCAACCAGAAACAGACCAACCAACCTGTCGTTGTCTCTTCTGCGGGGGTTGATGTCTCGGTCGCTTGCTCAGTTGTCATCGTTATGGTCGTAGTCTGGCGAGGAGGGCTGCTGGCTGGAGCTGGGAGGAAGAACACGTCTCTGCTGGTTAAATGCAGCTGAAGCTGAAATAAGAAACATCCTAATCCTGTTAGAGGCTCGACCACTGCCAGTTTGAAGTCATCAGCTCATGTTCATTTCCTGGACTGGATAATGAGTGTGGACTCTGGAGTCCAGCAGGTTCTCGGATGTAAAGGGGCAAAAACCACCATCAAGTCCTGATTCACTGTGAAGCTGCTGCCTAGTGGTCATCAAAGCAGTGAAATGTGGTTCAGCTCACCTTTCACCACTCTGAGGTTCATGATCACCTTCTTGTCGTTGAAGATGCCGTCGACGTCCACCCGGCAGCAGTACGGCCCGCTGTCTGTCCGCCTTACGTTCAGGATGTCCAGGTCCATCTGTCCATCCAGGATGTCCCCCGTCAGACGGAATCGGTCCTCCACCTGCAGCACCAGGGGTTCAAGTTCGAGCATAATTCATGTAAAATTAACATGGTAAAATATCCTTTTTTCTCCTAAAAGTCCAGCTTCATTATTGTAAATTATTCTCATATTTCTGTAGCAACATTTTGATTTTGTTCTTGTAATATAACTTTTGTTGTAGTCAGTTATTATTATTATTATTATTGTTAAATAACAATAATAATAATTTTTGTCACGAAACACACCGAAATGACCGTCTGCTTTTAATCCGTCACGCTCCAGTAGCAGCAGTGGGCGGCCCGACTTTACTCTCATAACAGGAAACAATTCAGAAAATGACAATTAACTCTTAAACATTCTAATTCAACAGACTTGATTTTTCCCTACAGAGGAATTCTATTAGTTTGAAATAAATATTTAAATATGAATAATTCTTGTAATTGTTCAACTTTTCTCTCGTAGTATTCTGGTCAAACCCGCTCACTTCGGTAAATTCTCGCTGGTTAAACCGGTGGGAAGACCACAAAGACCACTTCAGTCGTAAGGTTTGACTTCAGCGGCGGATTCCTCGCTGCTCCTGGTGGATGTGTTGCCCAGCAACCGCAGACTTTAAAACAGCTGACCAGACTAGCAGCATGATTTTCTTTCAGCATAAGTTACAGCTGAGGTTTGGTTGAGACTGATGCTCCATGTTGCCATGTTATTAACGCTGACATTTTTAACCCAATGAACGTTAGTGAAGGGAAACAAAACCTTCAGCGGTTTTGTTTTAAGTTTAAGGCTGAAATGAGTAAGCGAACGTCACATGATGTAAGCTGACCTTGGTGATGATGCCGTTCTCATCCGTCTGCACCAGGATGTTGCTGCACCAGAAGGTCCCGCATCCGCGACCCCAGCAGACCCGACTCAAGCCGAACCGCTTCACAGAGTACTGACAGGACAGAGAGGCCACGCCCCCCTCAGTGACTTTAAAAGAGAAGACTGATGACAGGTGTCCACCTGCAGCACAAAGATGGAAGAGAAGCCCACTGATCGACTCATGTCCACCTCCTCAGTTCATATGAGAGAAAACAGGATGACCTTCTCTTGGCCTTCTTTTTCTTGGGGGCCAATGAAAGACACTTATGTCACAGTGGGTCTGCTATGGTGTCCCGCAGGGTTCAGTTCTAGGGCCAATCCTGTTCAGTTTATACATGCAGCCCTTGGGAAGTTTTATCCGGAACCACAGCATTAATGTTCATTGTTATGCTGATGATACGCAGCTGTATCTGTCTATGAAGATGAAACAGAACCATCAGACAAACTTCAGATGTCTTCAAGGACATCAAGGACTGGATGTAAACTAATGGTTTGCTCCAAAATTCTGATAAAACAGAGGTTGTTGTTTGTGGTCCAAACACCTCAGGAAGGGATTAGATGGTGTTGTGATGGCCTCCAGTAAAACTGAGAAACCTTGGCGTTATATTGATCAGGATTTGTCATTTAATCAGCAGATTAATCAGGTTTGTAAAACCGCGTTTTTCCACCTCCGTAATATCACAAAGATCAGGAGCATCCTCTCCCAGAGTGATGCTGGAAAACTAATTCACACGTTTGTATCTTCTAGACTAGATTACTGTAACGTGTTGTTGGCTGGATGTCCAAGTAATTCTCTGAAGATCCTCCAGAAGATCCAAAATGCAGCAGCAGGAATGCTGACAGGAACCAACAAGAGAGACCACGTCCCTCCAGTGTTCACTTCCCTCCATCGGCTCCCCGGAAAACTCAGAATCCAGTTCAACATTTTTTTACTTGTGCATAAAGTCCAAAATGTTCAAACTCCTGGTTTTCTCCAAGACCTGATGGTTCCTCATGTTCCTAACAGAGTTCTCCGTTCTCAGAGTGCAGGTTTACTCGTAGTTCCTAGAAGATCCAGATGTGGATCTGGAGGACGGGTCTTCTGCTATCAGGAACCATCACTATGGAACCAACTTCCAGTTTGGGTGAAGGAGGTTGACACCACCTCCACCTTTAAAACTAAACTTAAAACGTTTGTGTTCAGTAAAACATCTAGTTACATATATACATGTTGTCCACCAACTAACCAGGTACCAGTCTGGTGGACAGAAAACTCTCAGTTCTCCAGGTAACAGATAATTATACTGATGGATCTGGTCTTTTCTACCTTTGACGGTGTGTTTGTGTCTCTTCTGTCTTTACTTCCTGTTCTACCCAACTGGTCTTCGGCAGGAGGGTCCCCTCTTATGATCCAGGTCCTGGTCCAGGTTTCTTCCCTCTTAAAGGGGAGTTTTTACCTGCCGTTATTTATGTAATAATTGCTCCGGGGTCATATTCTGGTCTCTGCAAAGATCCCGGAGACAACTTGTGTCGTAATAGACGCTGTATAAATAAAGCTGAATTTCTTTGAAAAAATTACTTTGTTAAGAAAGAGGGACTCCCTCGGTTTTGTCTGTGCCCATCGATCAGCTGCCCAACCCAGTAGCAGGCTGATTTACCGAACTAAAGGAGTTCCCCAAGGCTGGATGTTGGGGCCATCACTTATCATCATGTATAAAATGTAAACAACATTTTTTTTTATTTTGCAATATATAACATAGAAAACATTTTAATGTTGAGAGTGATAAATGTGCTTTTTTTTTAAAGGTAATTTTAAATATGATGGAGGAAGCATGTCTCAGGGCAGGGTGGGGCAGGGTTTCCCAGTCCGGTTCACCCTCCTCTGGTTCACGTAAGTTTGGACTGAAGGAGACCAGTTGATGGAGTTGAAACATGCGAGACGATCCCTGAACAAGACGTCTGGATTGAGCCTGTATATAGCAGTCAGTTTCTCATGTAGTGTTACAACTTTTAAAATTCAGTTTACTACCTATTTTTTAATTTACCAACTTTCTATTTGTAAAATTAGCTGCAAACACAAGTAATAAGATTCAAACTGTAAAACACCCACAGAGACATGAACATAAAGTGAAAACATTGAGACTTATTTTTAATAAAAGTTAAAATGTTTAAGAATACTCCTTTTTTTTTTAAATATATTGAAACCGACTCCAGGGAGCTGCAAAGGCTTGAAAAAAAACACCCGCCAGACTCGGCTGGAACAGACGCAGACCTGTGCACAAGTACAAAGAAACTTCCGGATCACCAGATGAACAGACGTGATGCCATCAAGCTCACTCTCTGTACTTCCTGTCAGAAGAAGATGAAGGAAACTGTCCTGAGCTCTGCTGTGATGTCACAGGATGAGCTGTGATGTCACAGGGTAAGCATTCTCACCTGATAGAACGAAGATGACGGTGATGAAGGCGTGCGGCGTTCGAGGCGAGACGGCAGCCATCCTGCTGTTAGTGTGTGTGAGTGTGTGTGTGAGTGTGTGTGTGTTCGGTGTCAACAACAGTGAGGCTCTGTGAGGGAGGTGGGGGGTCATTGGGGGCGGGGCCAGGCACACACACTGTGTTTGTGTGACAGAAGACTTTCAGCAAACTTTATCAGTTAAATTAATAAATCTTACGTTTTTATCTTTGATTTCCTGTCATTTTAACACTTTAAACTTCCTCATTGTGATCCTTCTTGATGATTTCTCCTTCAACGTCATGATCTGCTTTAACCAGTTTAATTTTTATGTTTTATTGAGAAAATTTAACAAAATACATGGAAGTGGGACGGATTTCAAATTTGAGCCGATGAGCTTGTTTACAGTGAAGGAAACACGGAAGACAAAAAGACTTTGTGTCGCTGCATCTCACACACACTCACACACACTCACACACACACTCACAGAAACACACACTTACACACAGAAACAAACACTCACAGAAACACACGCACACTCACACACATTCACACACACTCACAGAAACACACACTTACACACAGAAACAAACACTCACAGAAACACACACTTACACACAGAAACAAACACTCACAGAAACACACGCACACTCACACACATTCACACACACTCACAGAAACACACACTTACACATAGAAACAAACACTTACACACACACACACACACACACACACACAGAAACACACACACACAGAAACACACACAGAAACACACACACACTCACACACACACACTTACACACTTACACACACACACACACACACACATGCACACACACACAGAAACACACACACACACACACACAGAAACACACACACACTCACACACACACACTTACACACACACACACACATGCACACACACACAGAAACACACACACACACACACACACACACACACACAGAAACACACACACACTCACACACAGAAACACACACACACACTCACACACTTACACACACACACAGAAACACACACACATGCACACACACACACACACACACACACAGAAACACACACACACACACACACAGAAACACACACCCATGCACACACACACACACACACACACACAGAAACACACACACACACACACAGAAACACACACACACTCGGCGTGGAGACGTCGCAGTCGCACAGAGACTTCTTTATTCGTGTCAAACATTTCGGTTTCCTTTCGTTTTGTCTTTTTCCTTCTCAAACGTAAGTTTCAACCAAAATGAAATATTCAGATTTTACTTAAACTAAAGAACTTGACATCTTTTTACAGATGCAGGTTAGCAAGAAAAAGAAGCTTTTTTTAGTTGTAAAAATGTAAAAATGATAAACAGATCATTGTGGGACTTGGCTTCAGACAAATAAAACCTCAGATGACAACTATGGCTTTTTTCACCATGTAAATCTTGATTTTGCAAAAACTCTTAGTGCCTGTAGAAGATCTCCAGGGTCAGCTGCAGCCAGGTGCTTCCAGTCATCAGCAGATGTTTGGACATGTTGGTAGTTTGCTGTTCCGCTGCACTTTTTGAGGTTTCGAGTTGTTTTTCCATCAGTACAATCAGACTCAAGTTCATGACAGATCAATCAGAAGAAGACTGGACCAGGATGGTTTACCTGGAAGTTTCTAGAAAAAGACCTCTTTTGTCTACAAAGAACATTAAAGCACGACTGAGGCTCACAAACCTGCATCTGAACAAACCAGCAGACATCTGGAACAACTTCCTCTGGACACATGAGACCACAGTGGAGATGTTTGGTCTTCATGTCCAGAACCATGTTTGGAGAAAAGCAAACAGCGTTTCAGCAGAAACAGATGTCAGTCACTGAGTGGACCATGAACTCCTCTGTAGACCTTCTAGAGACAAATGTGAGGACATCTGTCTGACAGTTAAAGTTTGGCTGAAGCAGGAAACAGCAGAACATCTGCATCAGAATGATGAAAAATAAAAACCTCCCCATTCTGAATGTCATGAACCACAAAAGCAGTTACAAAAACTAAAACCAGTTTTGTTGCAGGTTGAAGACATTTATTAATGCGTCTCCTTGGCCTCTAGTGGTCATTCAAGGAACCGCAGGTTGACTGTGCAGTTAATCAAATAAACATTGCAATTAAATGGATTTCATCATTTAAATCACCTTGGTACAAATAAAAAGTGATATTCAACATGATAAGAAAATGATTAAAGTAAGAAACGTTTGACAGAACAGTTTTACTCATTTAAATATTAATTTCTACAAAGGTTCAGGAGACCACGTGAGCTTTGCTGCCCAGGAACCCCTGGTTCTCAGTCTGGAACTCAGAACTTCAGAGAGGAACCCAATGGAGGATCGTAAGCTGCTCACAGGCTCACAAGACTTTTTGCGATCATTATTTATGTTGGTTGTTCCAAATATAAACATCATTATTACATGCTTGTCCCATTCATCTGATGCACATTTCAAAGTAAAAGTAAATAAAGGTGAGGCTTCATTTTGAGAAGATAACTTTGTCTCTGTTTGCTGTAAACGCGTCTCCCTCTGGCTTCTGCGCCCCACCTCCTCTGTCAGCCTGCTCACTTCCTGAAGGTTCTCCCCTGAACTGGGTCTGGTACTCCCATTCACAGTTGTTTCCACCGGTACTGAACGTCCAGAACCAACCACAACCATAGCAGGACTTCATGGGATGACTTGTACAGAAGTGTTCAAGAGCCACTATTCAAACCATCCCAGTCTGGAAAGGTTACTAAGAGCTTTGAGAAGAGGAACATTTAAACTAATTTTCCACATTGTTCCATTTTCGTACATTTAGTAATACGTGTGTCATTAAGCTTTGTCAGGTTCTAAACTAAAAAACGGATTTTATTTGATATAAATGTCATTATATGTATTCATTTAAATAAAAGTGTTTGGGGTTTGTGTCCTCCAGGAATGTGGGCGACTGTCTGTTTCGCAGCGTTTGGGCCACGTTGTTGGTAATCAGTCAGATTGGTTCCAGGTCACAGCTGGACTGCTGCTCCTTCTCATTGATTTTGTTCTCTAATTTGATGGACAGGGTTTCTAGTTGCAGCCAAAAGGACAAGAGAGTCCAGTCTGGTGGTGTCAGGATTTTAACTGCACTTTTGCAGATGATGTGGTCCTGTTGGCATCATCAGGTCGTGATCTTCAGCTCTCTGGAGCTGATCACGGCCAAGGCTGAAACAGCAGGATTAAGAATCAAATATGAGACCACGATTCACAGTCAGAGAAGGGACGAATGTCCTCTTCTGGTTTGGGATGAGATGTTGTATCAAGTGGAGGAGTTTTAAGTGTGTCGGGTCTCATTCAGGAGTGAGGGAGATATGAAGCAGGAGACTGACAGGCAGTCTGCAGTGATGAGGACTCTTCTGTTGTGGTGAAGAGAGAGCTGACCTATGTTCCTACCTTCAAGTATGGTCACCAACTGTGGGTCATGACTAAAAGAATTAGATTTACTATACAATGCGTTTCTTCTGCAGGGATGACCATGTCTGCAACATGTAGACATGAAGGAGTCGCTGCTCCACTACAGCAAGATGAGCCTGTTGAGCTGGTTTGGGCATCTAGTGAGGATGTCTCCTGGATGCCTCCCTGGGGAGGGATTCAGGTATATCCAACTGGGAGAAGCCCTGAGGCTGGTTTGGGAATAGCTCAGTTTGGGGAGAAGGTCTAGACTTTGGTGGTTTTCTTTTATGCTAACCAAACATGAGGCAATTTTGCAAAACCTTCAGAAAGATATTTAACAGACTAACACGTTACCCCCCCTCACATCTATAAGCCACCACAGACAAAGATTTCTCAAAGATCTTGTAGGTCACTGTTGTCATGACAACCACCAGATTCCTTGGTGATACAGGCACATCAGCGTTCCTATAAGACAAGACGGAAGACTTTTAAAAAAAGAAAAGGAAAAACCACCAAACCAAACCAGGAACCAGAGCCTTAATATTAAACCTTTACAGGGAAGAAACAAAATACGTGAAACTTCAACATTGCAGCTCTAGAGAGTCCTTGGAGAGCATTAAAGGACCTCTATTAACTTTGTAACTTTGTTTGTGATGACCATATAATGTAGATCTATTGAAGTTACCAAATATGGTCACTTGTCCTGTAAAGGGTTAGGACGGGTTAAGATTAGATTTTTTTAAGAACCATCATTTCTACAGCATACAGCAGATCCCAGACCTGCTGACAATCGTCATCGTGGTCAGGGTTGATCTTCAGGACCTGATGCCTGTAGTTCACGTTCTTTAACAAGATACTGTGCAGCTGATTTTTAGCCAGCACCAGCTGCTCCTCAATGTCCAGTTCAGTCTGGTCCTCTGTGGTGAAGACGATCATGGTCTCCTTCCAGGTGTTCTCACCAAAGATCTTCTCCACCTGGTTCAAGGATTTCCCCACCTCTGCAAAAGATGGCCCCAGCTTGATGACCAGTAAGAGGATGTGGGGTGCTGGCGTTGATGAGTTCATGCAGCTTAAGATCTCACTCCTCAGCACAGGGTTGACTGTTTCAGAGATACCAGGGGTATCGATGATGTCCACCATCCAGTCGAACACCTTCCCTCTTTGAACACAGCAGTGTGGGGTCCCTGAAGAGAGAAAACCTCTGAACATGATCCCAGTTTGACCAGTCAGGTCGAGTAAAACCCAAACCATGGATGGAGGAATGTGAACCAGTACATTTGAAACCTGCACACACTTTTATCATGCTTCATGATTCTCCTCGTCAGCTGGAGTCACAGACGATCTTAAGGTACTAATTTACCTGAACGTTTATGTTTTCACTTGCAAAGCTTGTGACCATGGTCACAAAAAGGTGAGGGTCCCGCTGTTGAGCAGACTGGTTTGTTTCCAGTCGTTTTACATGTTGGAGTGTAACCCTACCCTAAAGATCCTAGTAAATAAAGGTGCTTTGTCTGTTCTTGATATAGTTTTCAAATCATTGGTAAGTAAACAGTTGGAAGAGCATCTGTTACTGGTTATCTTATCAAACCATCAATCTGTCCTAACATAAGGACAGGGAAACCTTAGGCTTAGGATAATTAGACCCCAGAACACAGGACCCCCGGTACAACAGAGACCAGGTCTACCGCAAATACAGGACCCCAGCTACAACAGAGACCAGGTCTACCGCAAATACAGGACCCCAGCTACAACAGAGACCAGGTCTACCGCAAATACAGGACCCCAGCTACAACAGAGACCAGGTCTACCGCAAATACAGGACCCCCGGTACAACAGAGACCAGGTCTACCGCAAACACAGGACCCCAGGTACAACAGAGACCAGGTCTACCACAAATACAGGACCCCAGGTACAACAGAGACCAGGTCTACCGCAAATACAGGACCCCAGGTACAACAGAGACCAGGTCTACCACAAACACAGGACCCCAGGTACAACAGAGACCAGGTCTACCACAAACAAAGGACCCCAGGTACAACAGAGACCAGGTCTACCGCAAATACAGGACCCCAGCTACAACAGAGACCAGGTCTACCGCAAATACAGGACCCCCGGTACAACAGAGACCAGTTCTACCGCAAACACAGGACCCCAGGTACAACAGAGACCAGGTCTACCACAAATACAGGACCCCAGCTAGAACAGAGACCAGGTCTACCACAAATACAGGACCCCAGCTACAACAGAGACCAGGTCTACCACAAACACAGGACCCCAGCTACAACAGAGACCAGGTCTACCACAAACACAGGACCCCAGCTACAACAGAGACCAGGTCTACCGCAAACACCGGACCCCAGCTACAACAGAGACCAGGTCTAACAAAAAAAGATGCTCCTGAGTCAATCCATCATAAATGGAACATCACAACCACCTGAAGAGTCAACAGGAACATCTGTAGTGAGGTATAGGTTGGTTCCAAAGGTAAGATGGGAAATATCTCTGTGAAGAATAAAAAAGAAAGAACGTTCACGAGTTCCAAACGCAGATTCATAAACTGGTGTTAGCTGACCAACTGGATATTGTGGTGGCCAACAAACTCCAGAAGAACGCCCAGGTAACAAACAGATACATTAAGGTGAAGGCACCAAGAAGCAAAAATATTGCATAGAACTCTCAACCTCCCTGGGTTCTGTCTGAGGATCCAAGCTTGAGCTGAAGGTGATGCCCACAGAGAGTGGGCGAGGGGGGCACTTTCTATTTGTAGGAATTATAAATAAAGTTGTTTGTTTCTATTTGGAACTGCAGCATTCAGATTTGCTCTGTTTTGTTTTGTTTGTGTCACCTGATGGTGGGCTGGCAGCAGGACTGTTGGGACTGAAGGCGTTCCTTCCCAGTATGACGTTTCCACTGGAACTCTTCCCTGATCCAATCCAGCCGACGAGGATCAGTTTGATGGCCGACACTGAAACAAAAAGCAGACGTTAGTTTGCACCTATGTAAGTTGCTCAAAACCGCAAATGTTAAAGTTTGATGTCCACCTGGCACTTTCAGAGGTTTGAAGCTGTACAGACGGTGTTGGAGAGACATTTCCAACCAGCATGTTGGTTGAGATGCAGGACACTGATGTACCTCTAAAACTCTGCAGGAGCGAACGCTCCACCTCCAGTGGGCGGCGAAAGTCCCGCCACAAACTCTTAACCAGCGGTTTGGCCTCTTCAAAAGTGTGATGTGTTCGGTAGCTTTGGGTGTACGAAACTTTGTCACGGTTACAGTACTTCAGGTTCCGTCTGAGTCGATCAACATCGAACTTCAGCGTCTGCAAAAGGACAAAGATGCCTCAACAAGCAATGCTTGTCTTCCTAAGGAAGCAAAAACAACAACAACTAGAAAAAAACATTTCTACTAATAAATAAACAATGTAGAATGTTTTCATGAACCCTGGAAGACAAATGAATTTGTCAAAATGGTTGTAAATCTGTAATCTGAGTAATCTTCACATTAAGAGAAACTGAGCAGAAACAGCGGAACAACTGAAAGACAGAAGTAGAAGAAGTGGCAGTCGAAATCAGTCTTTTATGTCAGGTGCATCATTTTAATTTCAAGATATTTCTGCTTTTATTTTGGATGTATCAGTTTAAATGATTAGAAAAATGTAGATTAATTTGTTGCTTTTGTTTTGAAAATCCACCATATTTATTTAATTTCCCTTCGAGGATTAATAACTAATTTTGAAGTTTGAATATTTCATACCTCCTGCTTGACTGCACTGACTGAATCTGAACTTTTATCTCCATCCTTTCATATTTGTAAATTATTTGAAACACTCTTATTTTGAAAATATTGACTCAGACCATCTTCCCTGGAGCCTTGTAAGCGTTGAAAGACTTTAAATCACAAGGTCATCTTTTACTGGTCGCTAGAATAGTTCAGGATGCATTTTAACATCACTCTTGCTTGAACAAAACCTTTCACCAGCTTTTCGTAGGTAATTTAAAGTGCAGCTCACCAAACCATCAACAGCTAATAAAGACTATATAAAAAATCCAACTTCTCTACAGTAACAAGGTGTATGAGGTGCATAAAAGTGGCTCGACATGAACTTCCTTCATGGCTTTGACATCAAACCATGACATCATAAGCAGCAGAAAATAGACGGAAGGACCATTTGAAGCCAGATTTTAGACTGGCTGCACCTGAAATGCATAAAGTTTGATTCCCTCCACAACAAAGAAAGAACTACAGCTTCTTTAGATAAATGTTGATGCTGCAGATTGTGACAGTTGGCAGTCACACTATCCAGAAACTGTATCAGAAGTACCGGGAATCTTTCTATCTGTCTATAAAGCATAGTGGCATAAATAGTTTGAGGTACCTGTCCCCTTTTCACGTGGAAGGCAATGGCGCCATGATCCCAAACATAAAACGGAGCAGCAGGCATGTCCCTCACTTCCATCACGCTTTTATCGTGTCTGTACATCAGCTCGTAGCTGACAGGAAGGAGAAAACAGCAACACAACATGTTATTCAACTGCACAACTCCCAGAAAGCGTGGATGACGTAATGCCCCACAGCGAGCGGTCCAACAGAACCGTGGTCTCACATCTGGAGTCCCAACCCTGCCTCTTCACTCGTAAACCGCTCCAGCTTGAGCTGCACATCACAACTTAATGTTGTGATGAACACAACCACATCGTCTGCAAACAGCAGAAATGACCCATGGCGGTCATGTGAGGAGAGCTGGGATAGACTCCAGCAGACCCCTGTGACCCGGAAGAAGAAAAAGCTGGATGGATGGTTTGACGCAGGTTTAAGGTTCTGACTGCAGTACAACCAGGACTGCACACAAGCCGGTGCCCGAGTCAGTCTGCCGCACAATTTAGATGTTTCCCTTTGTCAACACGCCTGATTCTAATCACTGGTCGTCATCTGCATGTGACGAAGGTCTACACAGCTCTGGTGGTGACACAGCCATGTCTATCAGGGTTGTGGTGAAGCTGATTATGACCTTGTTTTTAGAAACCTAACAAAACAGTCAACCTGCTTAAGTAGTTCTTGGTAAACGTCAGCAGACTGAACAAGCGGGAAACGCTGTTGGCTCTGTTCGTCCACATGTTTCTGGTTCTTACTTGTGTGTCTCAGACATGGCCTCAGGTCTCCAGATGAATCTACCATCTCTGAAGACGCAGATGGCGTTCGGGTCGTCATTGGTCAGTAGAGGATATTCTGAGAAGTCCTCCTGATTGGCCGGGCTGTGGACTAGCACGACATGCATCAGCTCCTGTTTGTACAAGGCAGTCTTGTAGATCCGCATGACCGGCTGCACGCCGCCGCAAAACTGAGGACATGATGACATTTAGGTGTTACTGATAATCATTTTACAAGCAATGTTTATGCAGTAATGAAATCTGTGGCAGAGCTTAAACGAGGTCCAGCGAAGCTCCGCTGGGACCCAGGCCAGCGGGTTTGATCCACCTTCAGGGGGCTGCGACTGGTCTTCGCTCATATGTGGCAGATGAGCAGCGGCGGGTCCCAGCTCCAGCAGTGCATGCATGCTGTTGGCTAACGGGATTGTTTGTCAACCTAGAAGGGTCCGGAAATGATCCAAGGAAAAAGAGGAGGAGGTGAGCTAGAGGCTCCAAAAGCGAGTCATCCTCCACTGACTGGCTTTTATATGTACGTGGAAGTCTTAGTTCTGCTGCTGATGGATAGTTACACTAACGTATCTGGTCTTTGGTACCGTTGACGGTGTGTCTGTGTCTCTTCTCTCTACTTCCTGTTCTACCAGCTGGTCTTCAGCAGGAAGGTCCCCCCTTCTGATCTCCTCCCTGCACTAATTCCCCACCTCACAAACTGCATTTTTTAAAAAGTTTGCTTGGTTTTGTGGATGTAATTCAGCGAAACATTGCAAAGTCGTGTACAGGCCGTTTCCCAAATCATAGTTGGCCTAGTCTGGACTTGAGAAAGAGTACTCTGGATGATTAGAGGCGTGGTATTTTGATTGACAGGTGCCTGCAGCCAGTGGTTCGCTGTCATCACCTTAGACAGTTAGGCTTCAGAAGAACTCTTCACTCTTGTGAGTCACAGAGTCCAGTTAGTCCAGTTCCTGATATCCGGCCCGGCTACTCATCAGTCCCAAGACTCCAAGATTCCTAAACACCACTCTGGCAGAGGTCTCCGTTTGACATCTGAACAAAGAACTGTAGTATTGTGCATCCACAAGACGTTCGTGCAGATGCGTCTCAGTAAAAAATGAAGCCACATTCAATCTCTGACTTTAAATTGTTTCTCATATTGGCCCTAAAAGCCGACAGATCCAGTCTTACCTGGGTACTGTAGGCCTCCAGCACCTCCTCCAGAGGGAGGGTGAAGCGGTATGAGCCCAGTCTGGATGTGCTTGTGAAGGCCGGGGAGGTGGTAAACCTCCACAGAAAGCTCTGCTGCTCGAAGGCCTGCTCCGCCGTCCGGTTGGGGAAGGTCTTCTCCAGGAACCTCGTCTCAGCAGCCTGAATCTCTTCTGGTCCCACAGCCAGACTCCACCAGACCACGGCGTCTTCAGATGAATCCATGGAGTCTTCAGATGGATCTCTGAAACCTTCATCCTTTCTGATCCCACACAACCCATCTGCTGTTGTTTCATGCTTCAAATGAATCACATGAAACTCCGGATGGGGGCTCTCTGGGATGTTTCTCTTGTAGAGGTACTGCCTTGACAATCCAAAATCCTTTGCTATCATTTTCAAATCATCCAACTTTGTGTGGCGATATTTCACAAAATATTCTGTTTTGCCCCTCTTGTTTGTTTGAAACTGCATTGTCAAGCTGGGGATGATGTAGATAAAAAAGATTAATAAAAACTTGTTGTCAAGACGATGAGTTCTCGCTGTGTTGCCTCGCAGAGACGTTTTATCCCTGAAACCTCCACCAGTCGAGACCACACCCACTACGCCACAGCAGCTGGTCTCTGCAACACACAAACATAAAGTCAAAAATTCAATGCATGAGCCATCAACACAAACTGGAACAATGTTTAAATTATATCAGACTACGTGGTGTCAAAGTTTATTAACCAGATGCAAAGTTCGTCTCTGGTTGTCAGTCTGCACTAAACTTTTGACATCCCTGACCTGAGTCTAGACTGTTTGGTTCGTGTAGACCTCCCTGACCTGACTCTAGACTGTTTGGTTCTTGTAGACCTCCCTGACCTGACTCTAGACTGTTTGGTTCCTGTAGACCTCCCTGACCTGACTCTAGACTGTTTGGTTCCTGTAGACCTCCCTTACCTGAGTCTAGACTGTTTGGTTCCTTTAGATTTCCCTGACCTGACTCTAGACTGCTTGGTTCTTGTAGACCTCTCTGACCTGACTCTGGACTGTTTGGTTCCTGTAGACCTCCCTGACCGACCTCTAGACTGTTTGGTTACTGTAGACCTCTCTGATCTGAATCTTCTAAACTGTTTGGTTCCTGTAGACCTCCCTGACCGGACTCTAGACAGTTTGGTTCCTGTAGACCTCCCTGACCGACCCCTAGACTGTTTGGTTCCTGTAGACCTCCCTGACCGACCTCTAGACTGTTTGGTTCCTGTAGACGTCTCTGAGCTGACTCTAGACTGTTTGGTTCCTGTAGACCTCCCTGACCTGACTCTAGGCTGTTTGGTTCCTGTAGACCTCCCTGACCTGACTCTAGACTGTTTGGTTCCTGTAGACGTCTCTGAGCTGACTCTATACTGTTTGGTTCCTGTAGACCTCCCTGACCTGACTCTAGGCTGTTTGGTTCCTGTAGACCTCCCTGACCTGACTCTAGACTGTTTGGTTCTTGTAGACCTCCCTGACCTGACTCTGGACTGTTTGGTTCCTGTAGACGTCCCTGACCGACCTCTAGACTGTTTGGTTCCTGTAGACCTCCTTGACAAGACTCTAGACTGTTTGGTTCCAGTAGACCTCCCTGACCTGACTCTAGACTGTTTGGTTCCTGTAGATGTCCCTGACCTGACTCTAGACTGCTTGGTTCTTGTAGACCTCCCTGACCTGACTCTAGACTGCTTGGTTCTTGTAGACCTCCCTGACCTGACTCTAGACTGCTTGGTTCTTGTAGACCTCCCTGACCTGACACTAGAGTGCTTGGTTCCTGTAGACGTCCCTGACCGACCTCTAGACTGTTTGGTTCCTGTAGACCTCCTTGACAAGACTCTAGACTGTTTGGTTCCAGTAGACCTCCCTGACCTGACTCTAGACTGTTTGGTTCCTGTAGACGTCCCTGACCTGACTCTAGACTGCTTGGTTCTTGTAGACCTCCCTGACCTGACTCTAGACTGCTTGGTTCTTGTAGACCTCCCTGACCTGACACTAGAGTGCTTGGTTCCTGTAGACGTCCGTGACCGACCTCTAGACTGTTTGGTTCCTGTAGACCTCCCTGACAAGACTCTAGATTGTTTGGTTCCTGTAGACCTCCCTGACCTGACTCTAGACTGCTTGGTTCTTGTAGACCTCCCTGACCTGACTCTGGACTGTTTGGTTCATGTAGACCTCCCTGACCTGACTCTAGACTGTATGGTTCCTGTAGACCTCCCTGACCTGACTCTAAACTGCTTGGTTCTTGTAGACCTCCCTGACCTGACTTTAGACTGTTTGGTTCCTGTAGACCTCCCTTACCTGAGTCTAGACTGTTTGGTTCCTTTAGATTTCCCTGACCTGACTCTAGACTGCTTGGTTCTTGTAGACCTCTCTGACCTGACTCTGGACTGTTTGGTTCGAGTAGACCTCCCTGACCTGACTCTAGACTGTTTGGTTACTGTAGACCTCTCTGATCTGAATCTTCTAAACTGTTTGGTTCCTGTAGACCTCCCTGACCTGACTCTAGACTGTTTGGTTCCTGTAGACCTCCCTGACCGACCTCTAGACTGTTTGGTTCCTGTAGACCTCCCTGACCGACCTCTAAACTGTTTGGTTCCTGTAGACGTCTCTGAGCTGACTCTAGACTGTTTGGTTCCTGTAGACCTCCCTGACCTGACTCTAGGCTGTTTGGTTCTTGTAGACGTCCCTGACCTGACTCTAGACTGTTAGGTTCCTGTAGACGTCTCTGAGCTGACTCTAGACTGCTTGGTTCCTGTAGACCTCCCTGACCTGACTCTAGACTGTTTGCTTCCTGTAGACCTCCCTGACCTGACTCAAGATTGTTTGGTTCCTGTAGACCTCCCTGACATGACTCTACACTGTTTGGTTCCTGTAGACCTCCCTGACCTGACTCTACACTGTTTGGTTCTTGTAGACCTCCCTGACCTAACTCTGGACTGTTTGGTTCGTGTAGACCTCCCTGACCTGACTCTGGACTGTTTGGTTCCTGTAGACCTCCCTGACCTGACTCAAGATTGTTTGGTTCCTGTAGACCTCCCTGACATGACTCTAGACTGTTTGGTTCCTGTAGACCTCCCTGACCTGACTCTACACTGTTTGGTTCTTGTAGACCTCCCTGACCTGACTCTGGACTGTTTGGTTCCTGTAGACCTCCCTGACCTGACTCTGGACTGTTTGGTTCCTGTAGACCTCCCTGACCTGACACTAGAGTGCTTGGTTCCTGTAGACCTCCCAGACCTGACACTAGAGTGCTTGGTTCCTGTAGACCTCCCTGACCTGACACTAGAGTGCTTGGTTCCTGTAGACCTCCCTGACCTGACTTTAGACTGTTTGGTTCCTGTAGACCTCCCTGACCTGACACTAGAGTGATTGGTTCCTGTAGACCTCCCTGACCTGACACTAGAGTGCTTGGTTCCTGTAGACGTCCCTGACCGACCTCTAGACTGTTTGGTTCCTGTAGACCTCCCTGACCTGACACTAGAGTGCTTGGTTCCTGTAGATGTCCCTGACCGACCTCTAGACTGTTTGGTTCCTGTAGACCTCCTTGACAAGACTCTAGACTGTTTGGTTCCAGTAGACCTCCCTGACCTGATTCTAGACTGTTTGGTTCCTGTAGACCTCCCTGACCTGACTTTAGACTGTTTGGTTCCTGTAGACGTCCCTGACCTGACTCTAGACTGCTTGGTTCTTGTAGACCTCCCTGACCTGACTCTAGACTGCTTGGTTCCTGTAGACCTCCCTGACTTGACACTAGAGTGCTTGGTTCCTGTAGACGTCCCTGACCGACCTCTAGACTGTTTGGTTCCTGTAGACCTCCTTGACAAGACTCTAGACTGTTTGGTTCCAGTAGACCTCCCTGACCTGACTCTAGACTGTTTGGTTCCTGTAGACCTCCCTGACCTGACTCTAGACTGTTTGGTTCCTGTAGACCTCCCTGACCTGACACTAGAGTGCTTGATTCCTGTAGACGTCCCTGACCTGACACTAGAGTGCTTGGTTCCTGTAGACCTCCCTGACCTGACTCTAGACTGTTTGGTTCCTGTAGACCTCCCTGACCTGAGTCTAGACTGTTTGGTTCCTGTAGACACCCCTAAGCTGACTCTAGATTGTTTGGTTCCTGTAGACCTCCCTGACCTGTCTCTGGACTGTTTGGTTCTTGTAGACCTCCCTGACCTGACTCTAGACTGTTTGGTTCCTGTAGACCTCCCTGACCTGACACTAGAGTGCTTGGTTCCTGTAGACCTCCCTGACCTGACACTAGAGTGCTTGGTTCCTGTAGACCTCCCTGACCTGACACTAGAGTGCTTGGTTCCTGTAGACCTCCCAGACCTGACTCTAGATTGTTTGGTTCCTGTAGACCTCCCTGACCTGACTCTAGACTGTTTGGTTCCTGTAGACCTCCCTGACCTGACTCTAGACTGTTTGGTTCCTGTAGACCTCCCTGACCTGACTCTAGATTGTTTGGTTCCTGTAGACCTCCCTGACCGACCTCTAGAATGTTTGGTTCCTGTAGACCTCCCTGACATGACTCTAGATTGTTTGTGTCCTGTAGACCTCCCTGACCTGACTCTGGACTGGTTGGTTCCTGTAGACCTCCCTGACCTGACTCTAGACTGTTCGGTTCCTGTAGACCTACCTCACCTGACCCTAGACTGTTCGGTTCCTGTAGAACTCCCTGACCTGACTCTAGACTGCTTGGTTCTTGTAGACCTCCCTGACCTGACTCTAGACTGTTTGGTTCCTGTAGACCTCCCTGACCTGACTCTAGACTGTTTTGTTCCTGTAGACCTCCCTGACCTGACTCTAGACTGTTTGGTTCCTGTAGACAACCCTGACCTGACTCTACACTGTTTGGTTCCTGTAGACCTCCCTGACCTGACTCTAGACTGTTCGGTTCCTGTAGACCTCCCTGACCTGACTCTAGACTGTTCGGTTCCTGTAGACCTCCCTGACCTGACTCTAGACTGTTTGTTTCCTGTAGACCTCCCTGACCTGACTCTAGACTGTTTGGTTCCTGTAGACCTCCCTGACCTGACTCTAGACTGTTTGGTTCCTGTAGACCTCCCTGACCTGACTCTAGACTTTTTGGTTCCTGTAGACCTCCCTGACCTGACTCTAGACTGTTTGGTTCCTGTAGACCTCCCTGACCTGACTCTAGACTGTTTGGTTCCTGTAGACCTCCCTGACCTGACTCTGGACTGTTTGGTCCCTGTAGACGTCCCTGACCTGACTCTAGACTATTTGGTTCCTGTAGACCTCCCTGACCGACCTCTAGACTGTTTGGTTCCTGTAGACCTCCCTGACCTGACTCTAGACTGTTTTGTCCCTGTAGACCTCCCTGACCTGACTCTAGACTGTTTGGTTCCTGTAGACCTCCCTGACCTGACTCTAGACTGTTTGGTTCCTGTAGACCTCCCTGACCTGACTCTGGACTGTTTGGTCCCTGTAGACGTCCCTGACCTGACTCTAGACTATTTGGTTCCTGTAGACCTCCCTGACCGACCTCTAGACTGTTTGGTTCCTGTAGACCTCCCTGACCTGACTCTAGAATGCTTGGTTCTTGTAGACCTCCCTGACCTGACTCTAGACTGTTTGGTTCCTGTAGACCTCCCTGACCTGACTCTGGACTGTTTGGTCCCTGTAGACGTCCCTGACCTGACTCTAGACTATTTGGTTCCTGTAGACCTCCCTGACCGACCTCTAGACTGTTTGGTTCCTGTAGACCTCCCTGACCTGACTCTAGAATGCTTGGTTCTTGTAGACCTCCCTGACCTGACTTTAGACTGTTTGGTTCCTGTAGACCTCCCTGACCTGACTCTGGACTGTTTGGTTCCTGTAGACCTCCCTCACCTGACTCTAGAATGCTTGGTTCTTGTAGACCTCCCTGACCTGACTTTAGACTGTTTGGTTCCTGTAGACCTCCCTGACCTGACTCTAGACTGTTTGGTTCCTGTAGACCTCCCTGACCTGACACTAGACTGTTTGGTTCCTGTAAACCTCCCTGACCTGACTTTAGACTGTTTGGTTCCTGTAGACCTCCCTGACCTGACTCTGGACTGTTTGGTTCCTGTAGACCTCCCTGACCTGACTCTAGACTGTTTGGTTCCTGTTAACAGATAATTATACTGATGGATCTTGTCTTTGGTACCTTTGACGGTGTGTCTGTGTCTCTTCTCTCTACTTCCTGTTCTACCTGTCTGGTCTTCAGCAGGAGGGTCCCCCTTATGGTCCAGGTCCTGATCCAGGTTTGTTCCCTCTTAAAGGGGAGTTTTTACGTGCTGGTGTTTATGTAATATTTAATCGGGTCATGTTCTGGGTTTCTGGAAAGATCCTGGAGACAACTTATGTTGTAATAAACGCTGTATAAATTAAATAAAATTGAATTGAACTACTGCGCTGAGGGTTATACAGCTCGGAGCAGCTGTCTTGAGTAACGAACCTATCGGCCAATCAGAAAAAGATTCAAACTACTATTGCGATAGTTATTCAGTCTCACCTCTGATCAGCTGATCTGACCTACCTGTGCCCCGCGCCCACGCTGTTCCAGGTGAGATCTCTCAGGTGTTATCTTGCAGACTTCTGGCTCCAGCTTTTCCTACCTTCGTGCCGCTTCGATTCCCGCTCTAGATTCAAACCCGACTCGTGCTCCCTCCTTCTGACGCACGATCAGCTGATCGTTACAGCGGCGGGTGGAGCGACGTTACACACACGCAACTTCCTTCCTTCCGTGCGTGAAATCGGCTGCTCTGTAGATTTTGTTTTTTCTTTTTAGGTATTTTTATTGTACAGTGACACTTCTTCATTTGGAGTGCTGCACTGCCGTACTTCTGCTCCAAATTTAAATATTCCCTTCCTCCTAAAAACGCTTTCCAGAGACAAACTGGAGTCCAAAAACACGAGCAGAGAAACAGAACATTTCTCAAAGATTAATAATACATTTTTTTAAAGAATTGCAAAGAAACCCAAAATGGAACATAAAGCATAAACATAAATAACATAGTGCATTTAAATCCTGGTTTCTTCCCTGGATAATATTTGATCGGGGGTCATGTTCTGGGTCTCTGGAAAGCACCTAGAGACAACTTGTGTTGTAATAGACGCTATATAAATAAAATTGAATTGAATTAAATATAAGTAACTGCATAAAAATACACAATAAGAGAGAATAAGATTATATGATTTTTATCTTATATCTTAACGTGACCCAGGGCTGGACTATTCAGCGGCCCCTGTGGTGACGTGACCTTTGGGGAAACATAGTCTAAATATCTGGACCAGGGACCAGATAACAGGACAGACCAAATGAACAGGACCAAGGCCGTTAAAAGCTTCTTTAGGGCCTTGTGTAGGTCTATCTTTAGGGGCAGGGTCCCATTTTAGTGCCTGTTCAGCCATCCTAATTCTTCTTCTCTTTGATCCCAGAGTTAGTTTGGCTCTTCTGGACTGGACTCATAGACTGTATGAGAACTGAAAAACCCCTTTGTGATTTCATCCATAGGTTTTCTGTGAGTGTCTTTGGAGAGTCTTTTCTTGTCTCGTTGTCTAACGGTGTAACGAACAGACCTTGGGAGCTCACTGGAATGGGCCGCCTTCAATCACAGTCAGCCATCGCAGCGTGGCGGACTTGGTTATGATGCTAATTAATATAGTTGAAATTCATTCTGATCTAACCTGTCTAAACATCCTAACACCTTCAAGACCTGGTACCTCCAGCGAGGTTTGACCTGCAACCACACACTAAAGAGAACATGTACGGAGCATTAGGTCCTGTGACTGACTGGTTTACGAGGTGGGTTTGAAGCCCACAGGAGCTCCTCCAGGCAACCCCCCCCAAAACATCTGCAGAGCTGCCAGCAGCATTTACAGCCAAATAAAGTGTTTAGCCTGTTGACTCGATGGTAAACTGTGTCGTGTTTAGCTGACCTGGGTTGATGCAAATCTTTAAAAAACAAATGTATTCATTGCTTTATATAAACCCTCCTAGCATGGTACAAAAAATTCACCCACCGCAGAGTTGTCATGGATGTGAATCCCAACAACTGAGACCAAAATGGTTTTACGAACCAGCCTGTAAATGTTTATTTCTGCTTTTAAGTTGGACATTTCAACATGGAGCTCGCTGCCGCCAGCCTCCAGCTGCAACACATTTTAGTTCTGCGTGAGCCTCAACCTGGACGTTAGATGGTTGCTTCCAGGTTGCAGCTGGACGACCTCCAGGCATCCCGGGATGATCGACAGCAGGTCCCTGTGGTCCGAAAACGAGCAGCTGAGATTCCTGGCTCCTTTGGCCACATGCTGGAGGAGCCGCCCAGCTGCTGGACAACACATACATGGACCGCCGGACCGCAAGCCTGCTCTGTCCAGCCATTTCAGCACCTTTGGATTGACTTGGGTTGAGTGGAGTAATATCCGGTATTGTTCCGATCCTGGAAAATCTGCGCTTGAAAAGCTGACTCTTAAGAACGTTTGTGGGTGACGTCAGAGAAACTTTGTTTCGGTTGTAAAGTTTTTGGTTTTAAAGTTTTGTTTTTGGTTGTAAAGTTTTTGATTTTAAAGTACTTGTATCATGCATTGTGGGACACATTGAGTATATTGCACTGTGTATTATAACAATTGTCGCACGGACAGCACCTGAAAACAGCCCCACAAATATCGGAGCCGCTGTCCAGTGGACCAGTTCGGATCACCGGCTTTTATTTTGAAGGTCGTCACGTGGACGGGCTTTGTTCCGTTAGCTTAACCCCGGTGCTGAGGGTGAAAGGTGAGCCGCTTCTGCCGTACCTAACATTAAAAGTATAAAAACAGTGAAATGCCGATTGCTTCCGTGTCTTTGAACTCATCGAAGACGTTTTGAGGAGCTCTTTAACGTACTGAGAGCTGCACTTGATGCTGACATCCTCTCCAGTCAGCAGCTAACGTTAGCTGCGAGGCTAACCGGAAACAGGATTGTCGGAGTTAAAGGAGGCTCGATGACGTGGACATCGAGCAGCACCGGACCGAACCGAGCCAGACACCTGGACCGAACCGAGCCCGACACCTGTGAAGGGGAGCGGTCGGTGGTCAGCCAGGCCAGCTAACAGGTAGCCGTAACCGCAGTGACGTCACGTACGTGCGTCTGTCGTCATCACCCGTGCAGGTAAACTGGCACGTGGTCAAATGAAGCTACCGACAAGTTTGAACAGTTATATGTTTGTAGTTTACAGAGAGGTTTCAGGAACATTGTGGGTCAATAAACAAGCAAATACGGATAAAACCTCCAGAACATGACCTCTGATAACAGGCGTCAAGCCTCTGTTGGACTGTTTTTTAAAACGATTCCTTCATTTCCTTTGGACGGGTCATCTGAACTGATGTGATGAACATTTATCTGCTCAGCTCACTTGGTGGTGGTCGAAGTTTGGATTTATAACAGGCAGCTCTGATGTCGTCACACCTCAGGGAACTCCGATCCCATCACTGATGGGACTATCGCTGAGCGCACGCGTTTGCTTCCATCCGTCTTGGTAAATTCACCATGAGCAGAGTCGATCCGATACCGACACCAGTATCGGAAATATTCACAGATGCTGCCAAAAGTAAGGTTACCGGTAGGTGTTAACGTCCGTGAGCCATCCCATACCAAGTATCGTGTTGTTTTAGGCTGGAAAATCCTACCAGGAGAACTGGGACGTGCTCCCAACTGAAACAAGAACAACAACGGCAAAACTACAATTCAGCGTCCTACACGACCAGCTCCGGTTGAGCGTGGAAGATGTCGGATCTCACTGTGTAGCTGAACATCTGGAGCCGTTCCGGTCCCCCAAGTTGGAAATGCAGCTCTAAACTGCTCTATGTTCAATAGTTATCCGTTATCTGATATCAATTACACAAAAAAGACAAAAATAACTCAGAAACTCAAAACCCCCGAATCAGCACCAGGAATGGAAGAAAATACCTGTATGGGAACGTCTCTACCGTCACGTCCCGTGAGATCCCACGAGGGAGATCCGGGAGATCCAGGAGATCTGTATCGGCACGTTCAGATTCCGACTGTGAAAATGTACAAAAAAATAAATCCCACGAAGCGTGCAGTCTGACACCGCTGGAGTGGGCGTTTCTATAAATCTTAGACCATCAATGTTCATAATTTAGTTTTTTGTTGATCTGTCGACACCAAACCAGAGCTGATGGAAAGCTTCATCCCCGTACTTTCAAAGTTGAGGGATAGCAGGTGTTGGTTCCTGTAGTGTCTGGTTCTATCACGCCGGCGTGATAGTAGGACTCAGAGAGATGGCGAAGGCAACCACGTCGCCAGCTGAGCATAAAGATTTGACTCTGGAACTGTTGAAACAAAGGTCATGTGGTCTGACGAGTGTTGGGGCGGATGAAGTGATGCTCCCATCATGTGCCTACTGTATATACTGGTGGTGGCAGCATCATGATGTGGCTTCGGCTGCCAGCAGCCTGCTCTTTCATCTGCGTCCCGGTACCGCTCGTCTGTGAGTTGATTTACAGACGGAAACAGGGTCATGAGGGTTGAGATCCTTCCTCTGAAATGTAACAAAGTAATCCTGATGGGTATAAGTGTAAATCTTCAAGGGAGGTCATGTGACCTGTTGGTGTTGCGTAAGGGAACAAACAAAACTGAAGGAGCTCCAGCAGAGGAGAAACGTTCTTGGAGCTACATTTGAACGTTTTGAAGCCTCATGAGCAGATTTAGTGGAAAACGTTTGCCGAGGATACAAACCAGGCCTCGTTGACTCGTCACGTTTCTGTTCAGGATGCTGCAGGGCCTGTATGGCGGTCTGGACCGGGACCGGCCCCTCATCCGGCTGCCCTTCACCAGCTTCGCCGTGGCGACAGTCCTGCTGCCGTTGACCGGCCTCATCGCCTGCCTCTTCATCTCGCTGCTGTACCACTTCGAGGACGCCACGTACACTCACTGCCAGGTCAGGAAATCTGCATCCATCTGCAATGAGTTTAAGAGAACAGAAAACACGAAATCTCGTTCTGGTTGGCAACTTCGGACAATAACAACTGTCGCCTCAAAAGAAACCCACCAATAAACATCAGTTTTCACTCGTACAATCAGCTGCGTCATGAACGTTTCCTGCTTCAGTTCTTCGTAGAAACTACACGTAATACCAGAGGTCTCCACATGGAGGCAGAACGTAGCGCCAGAGTCAAAAATACAAGCGCATCAAGTACGACAGCGTTGTTGCAAGAGGGTTTTACTTTTTCACCACAGGAGTCTAAACACAGATGCCCTGATAAAAGAAGCTTTAGACGTATTTCTGCGTTTTAATCTTCATTTCACACTGCTGGAATCGTAAGTGGTAACTATTTTTTCATAGCAGATTTATTCACGTGCACCTGGTATTTGCGGAGATAAACTCTTTACATTAGACGAGTCGTTGTAGAGCAGGAATCTCAAAAACAGGCCTCGTTAGTGTCGTGAGGAGGAAGCGAAACGTTACGAAGTGAAAAACCGTTAGTGGAGACCTGAAATGTAAAAATGGAAGTTTATTACTAAACTCAGGGAAGTGAAGTCTAAACCTTAAACGTCATGTAAATGATCTTTGTTGATCTTGTTCGGGGTAAAGAACGCTGTGAAGTCTTGAGATCTTCTGGTTTGGCTCCTGCCAGGTGTCCAACTACCTCCCGTCCATCAGCTCCGCCATCAGCCGTGTCCCGGAGCGCTACATCTGGCGCAGCTGCATCGGCCTTCACTCGGCGCCGCGCTACCTGGTGGCCGCTGCCTACTTCAACTTCTACCGCGGCCGCTTCGGAGCCAAGCTGCTGGAGCTGCTGCTGAGCGGGCTGGTGCTCCTCTGCAGCCTCGCCGAGAACACGGGGCTGCTGCTGCTCACATACGTGTCGTCCACAGAGACCTACAGTGAGTACGGCGCCGTCGGCCGGCCTGGCCGTCCACTTGGACCGGCGCTCTCTGACACACCCTCTGATCTGTGCCACAGATGTTCATAAAAACGGCTTTGTCGTGTTCATCGGGAGCTCGCTGCTCCACATGCTCATCACCTGCAGGCTGTGGTACCTGATCAGGAGGCACTACGTCAACCCGGAGGTAAACTACCCACAATCCCGATCTGGTGCCACTGTCAGGTCCCCGATTGTACAGTCGTGATCATTTTAAACAGAAACAAAAAAAGTACCATCAAAGATGTTCAACAAAATAATCCAGTCCACATTTTTTTTTGTCTTTTTGGGTTAAGTTTGTTAAATAAATGTTGGGACAATGAAAAAAGTTTCCTCACGTCTTTTTTTTTGATTGTTTGAGGTTGTATTTGTCAAATTGAACGACCACCTACGATGACTGTAAGGAGTCGGGAGAAATAAAACTGGTATAAAGGCATGGATGGGTGTTGCTTAGCAACAACAGCTGTTCCAGTCTCTCAGCTGACTGTTTGTGTGTCAGGAAGTGACGTCGTACCGGTGGAAGCTGCGTCTCTTCCTCTTCAACATCAGCTGCTGTGTGGCTGCCGCCTATTTCTTCAGACGCCACAACAACCACTGCGAGGAGGGAGGTGAGTGCTGCAGCCGCTCTGTCTCCGTGGTTTCGCTTCAGAGCTGTAACGCCTGTTCCCATGTCTCCGTCCTGCAGTCTACACCCTGTTTGCCCTCTTCGAGTACCTGGTGGTCTTCTCCAACATGGCCTTCCACATGACTGCCTTCTGGGACTTTGGCAGCACTGAGGTGATGGTGGCCACAGTGCCGGAGGACAAGCGGTACTGAGCCGGCCTCAGCGGCTTGGATCAGCCTCTCCAGCCCCGCAGGTGGGGTTCGAGCAGGTGAAGGACCCACAAAACTAGAGGTTTTAACACAAGACCAGGTTTTAGCTGGACCCAAGTTTTTGTTTATGTTGCCAACGTCTTGGCAGAGGTCACATGACACATTTCATCGTCTTCCGTGGACCGAGTGTGTCGGCTTTGGTTTTTACTACCGATACAACCTGAGACGTGTGATCCTGATGGACATCTAGAGACGATAGGAACCTCGACGGGTCTGAACGCAGCTGCAGCAAATAAAACAACCAAGAATTAAACATCCTGCATCATTCCACATGTGACTGTTTAGGAAGGAAAATAAACACTGACGGAGACGGAGCTTGAAAATATGATGCCATCAGTGTTTATTTCAATTCAATCAGAAAAACCTGGATGGATGAGTGGATGCATGGGTGGATGGATGAGTGGATGCATGCGCGGATGGATGAGTGGATGCGTGGATGGATGGGTGGATGGATGAGTGGGTGGATGAGTGGATGCATGGGTGGATGGATGGATGAGTGGATGCATGGGTGGATAGATGGATGAGTGGGTGGATAGATGGATGAGTGGATGCATGGGTTGATGGATGGATGAGTGGATGCATGGGTGGATGGATGAGTGGGTGGATGGATGGATGAGTGGATGGATAGGTGGATGGATGAGTGGATGCATGGGTGGATGGATGGATGAGTGGATGCATGGGTGGATAGATGGATGAGTGGGTGGATAGATGGATGAGTGGATGCATGGGTTGATGGATGGATGAGTGGATGCATGGGTGGATGGATGAGTGGGTGGATGGATGGATGAGTGGATGCATGGGTGGATGGATGAGTGGATGCATGGGTGGATGGATGAGTGGGTGGATGGATGGATGAGTGGATGCATGGATGGATGAGTGGATGCATGGGTGGATGGATGGATGAGTGGGTGGATGGATGGATGGGTGGATGAGTGGATGGATGGGTGGATGGATGAGTGGGTGGATGGATGGATGAGTGGATGGATGAGTGGATGCATGGGTGGATGAATGAGTGGGTGGATGGATGGATGAGTGGATGCATGGGTGGATGAGTGGGTGGATGGATGGATTGATTGATGAGTGGATGGATGGATGGATGGATGGATGGATGAGTGGATGCATGCATGGATGGATGGATTGATGAGTGGATGGATGGATGGATGGATGAGTGGATGGATGGATAGATGGATGGATGGATGAATGGATAGATGGATGGATGAATGGGTGGGTGGGTGGGTTCAGTATATGTTTTGGATTGTTTACCAAGGAACCAACATGACTTCATGAAGTTGATGTACGTGTTCGTGCTTCTTGCTCATCAACAACTGCTGGTGGATTTGAACTGGTCTTTGCTTGTTTTAGAGGACTGAGGGAAACTTCTGAAGGTAGATGTTGACCAGATGTCTGTGCTAGATCCTAACTCCTGAAGCGTCCAGATGAGCAGAAATGCTCTTCCATGTGATGTGTTGGTGAAGAAACGGTGAACAGCAGGATAAAAAAGCTTTAAATGTGGCCAGTTTACAGATGTGAGGAGGACGTCCAGACAGCAGGAGGCGCTGCTGCCCACAATACTGGAGCCTGACTGCTCTGGTGCTGCAGTACTTGTTTTGTACTAAAATGTTGGAAATAAAGCATCAGTGTTGTAAAATCCTCTTCACATCTTTGTATCTGATTCCATCCCAGATACGAAGAGATCGCTCAGTAGGTGAGTTTCTTTCCTTTGACTTTCACTTGTGTAACACCAGATCAAACAAAAGTCATCTAAAGGCTCGTTGATACAGAAGGTAAACCGGTTCATTCCAGGAGCCCAGTGCTTCATGGGAGGTCTATCAGTTACCTGGTCCTACACTGGTCATGACGCAGTTCAGGGACACCTCAGCCGGCGTTAAAGAGCCAACGCATGAACATGCATGAGTACTTAAATACTTCAATGCATATTATTACATAGATAACTTTTTTAATACTGCCCCCACACCCTCAAACACTCAGGTATGTAGTAGAGAATAGAAAGCTCCTCCCCCTTTCCTCTGTCTTCTTTTTAATTAACACCCTATTGTCTTGTGTCCACTTTAAACACCACATCTCTACCCTTAATTCTTTTTTCTTTTTTTTCTTTTTCTTACACACAGCACAACACAGACACCACACTGCACCACCACTGTCTCGTCTCTCTCTTTCTCTCTTTCTGTTTCCTTTTCTGATTTGATTACACACCACACCCGGTGAGTTTGGCCCTCTCTGGCAGAATTTAGTTATTATTTTATTTTTTCTCTTTCTTTCTTTTTTTTCTCTTTTGTACTTCGCTCTACTTAAGGATTAATAAAAGAAATAATCAGACTGTCATTAGGGCCAGTGAAGGGTACACATCTGCACACACACACACACACACACAAAAAAACAAAAAAAAACAATATTGTAAATTAAAATAACATTTCTCAGCTTCACAAAAAAAAAAAAAAAGAGCCAACGCAGTTCTTCACTGACCACTAGGGTCTGGATCCAGACCAGCAGTTCCTCCACTGACCACTAGAGTCTGGATCCAGACCTGCGGTTCCTCCACTGACCACTAGAGTCTGGATCCAGACCTGCGGTTCCTCCACTGACCACTAGAGTCTGGACCCAGACCTGCGGTTCCTCCACTGACCACTAGGGTCTGAATCCAACATTTAGGCTGCACCAACAATAATTTAAATATTTTTTTAGTTATTTTCAAAGTAAAAGCTGTGGTGCTGATCGGTCTTATTTGGATCAAAATTGCGTAAGTCTGACCGTTAGGTTTGATTTCTGCTTCTGTGTAGTAACTTCACCTGCAGCGAGTCCCCGGACGTGTTTGTTGTTTGTGTCATCAACAAACACTTGATCTTTGAGCTCAGACATGGAGATGAAGCAAAAGAAGCAGATCTTATGTGAGGTGGCGGCGATGAATGACAGCAGTAACTAGATCTGCTGCTGGGTTTGGGATCATTTCCCATCACATCACCCAGTGTCACATGACCTCTGTGGTCTACAGAGGACTTCATGGTCCACTCAGTGACTGACAGGTGTCCAGGTCCAGACCACCATCCCTCCACCACCACCGTGCTTGACAGTGGGGTTGAGGTGTTTGTTTTCTCCAAACATGGTTCTGGACATGAAAACCAAACATCTCCACGTTGGTCTCATCTGTCCAGAGGACGTTGATCCAGAAGTCTGCTGGTTTGTTCAGATGCAGGTTTGTGGACCTCAGATGAGCTTCCATGATCCCTGTAGACAGAAGAGGTTTTCTTCTGGAAACGTAAGTAAGCTGTCCTGGTTCAGTCTTCTTCTAACTGTGATGTCATGGACTTGAACATCTAACATGCTCAGTGAGGTCTAGAGGCTCTGAGATGCAGTTCTTAGCGTTTGTTTGTATTTTTCTGATCTTGAGGTCAAATTTTCTGGAATGTCCACTCCTGACACAATTTTTCTTGTTATGCAATGTTTAGAAATTGTTGGGGAAAAGTTTATAACCGGCTTTTAGATCAACAACTCCTTCACTGAGACCAGTGCTGATTCACTCCCTCCGTCATACGTGTGAATGCTGCCAAACCTTTTGCTTTTCTCCAGGTTCCACACCTGCTGATGATGAGCAGCACCTGGACGAAAATGACCCCTAAATCCTATGGAAGCTGGGAGGGGATACTTAGCATTTCCTTCATAAAGTATCTCCTTTTTGGCTTCATTTGTGGTAAATAAATAATGAAATAGTGAAAACGGTTCTATGTTGTTCTTCTGGTGATGAATACAATGTTTAAGGGCTTTTATGTAGCTGAGCTTTTGCACGTTAACGATGACGGCTGCGTCTCTGAGCGCTGATGAAGAGTAGCTCTTTGTTTCCTCAGGTGTGTTTGTGGTTTGTTTATTTCCTAAAGGAATCTTTCATGTTTTGAGGAAGTTGCTTGTCTGCAGCCATTCATTAAAGTCACTTCCCTCCACCATCATTTACCTGAACGACGGGACATCTCCAGATGACAGCGCGGAGACGCTGCCGCCAGTTTGCAGCAGTTGCAGCACCCGTTTTTCTGCTGTAAACCTTTAGGGAACTTGAGAGGAGGAAGTTCTCAGGATAACAGTGACATTAATTTTAACTGCAGCTTCCTCTTAGAAGATGGAATATTAATCGAGACAAACGTCCGTTACGGTCCCTGATTATCGGGAAGGCGACTCAGCATTTTCATTTCACGTACAATTCTGATTTTAACGCCAGATTTATTTTTGCGTTGCCCGAACATCGTTCGTCATAAAACGGGATATTAAGGCCCGACTTGCCTGCACTGACTTTTGTCTGTTTTTCTGAACCCAGTCCTGCTTGAAATCAGTTTGGAAGTTGATGTTGGTTTTAAATGTATTATCAGATTAAATGTATCAGCAAAATCAGGAACATTTCCTTCATGTTTAGGAGAAGACTATTAATTGTGACCAACTGCCGTTATGGTTTTAGGTTTTCAGCCGTTCTGCTTATGGCCAGATCATTGGTGTGGTTAGCAGCATGGCCCAGACGCAGAGACGCGCAGAGACGCGCAGAGACCCGCAGAGACGCGCAGAGACCCGCAGAGACCCGCAGAGGTGTGAGCTGAGGAGACGCGCGTTGTGCTTTCATTCTGGTTCTGGCTTCAGCAGTGACCCACCGAGGTCATGTCGGCAGCAACGTCAACAAACCTCTGAATTCGGAAACCTTTATAATGTTCTTTTCTGCGTGTCAACAGCCTGAGTACAGTGACTTGAATTATTAGACTCGGTTTCCGGGTTTCTGCTGTTTGCATGTTTCACCTGATTTCACTGAGTCACACCTCTAAGAAAAGGTTTGGGTTTTTCACACAGGTTTAAAATAGCTGTTAAGCTGGTAAAGTATAAATGTGCTTGTTTCTCAGAAGTAAAAGAGGAAGACTCCTTTTAACTTTCTGTATTTTCAGTAACAACTGAAACATTTGTGAACAAGCTTGTATAACCTGTAGATCTAAAAGGTGTGAACTCAATAAATTCCCACTTGAACGGATGTAAGACGCACACCAGTACAAAGAAGTCGTTACAGAGGCTGTAGTGTGTCTGTGTAGTTGTGTCTGTAGTAACGTTCTCATTTCAGACTGCAGTTTGTGTTAAAGTACAGACAAGTCAAAAGTTAGTCTCACCGCTTTTATTCCTGTGTTTTTAAGTGCAAATACAAAAAAAAGACTACTTCATCTTAGTGAGTATTAATACCGAGCAAACACAACCTCAGGCAAACAAAACAAAACAAGAAAAGAAAAAAACCATTAATAAAGTGGGCAATCCGAAGTACCCTCTTACTGCGTTCATAGGATTAACAGTTACAGCCAGGTGGTGCTGATCATCTGTGCTGGACGAATTACTCAGCAGGTTGCAGGTCTGTAACTGTCAGGTGTCAGATAACACAATGCTAGGTAGGAAAGCAATCAGCAGTGATCCTAGAGAAACAATTTTAGAGCTGGAAATGGCTACAAATGGATTTCCAAACTATTCGACAGTTAAAAAAGATTATTTACAGGTGGAAAGCATTTAAGACAGTTATTCTTTTCAGGGGTGGTCGTCCCAGCCCCAAGGCCAAATGAATAAAAACAATACCGAGAGATACATCTGGAACTTTGGTGAGACATTGCAGGATGGTTCCTGGAACTCATGGAACATTGCCAGAACATTGCGGGAATATTATAGGAACGTTAAAGGAACACTGCAGCAATTTCCAGAGAAACAACCACATTGTTTCAGCAGAAACGCTTCATATCGACTGTCAAGTGGCGGAGGGATGATGGTTTGGGACCTGGACACCGTGAACTCCCCAGTATACCAAAGTGCTCTAGAGAGTGACAGTCCACATGATTTTCGTTTTGGTTCCTTTATTGTTAAATAAATAACGACACTGTAAAAATGTTGTATTTTTGTTCATTTGAGGTTGTATTTGTCCCGGACCCAGGACAATCAGATGGTTCTCTCATGGTTTTACACAGAAAAACTAGATTAAAAGGGCACATGACCATATGATCAGACATGAGTCAGACATCCTGCACATGCTCAGACCGGTCCAGTCATGTCGCGTCACTGAAAGTCACATATATGTGCAAACTGCCATTGTTCAGTGTTGCAGCAAAACGTCAACATTTTAATAACCGTTTTCAGATTAACAGGTAAAACTATAACCAAATTTTAAAAATATATATATAATTAATATAAATGTTTTGAGCAGTCTCTCAGGCAGAGGAGCTCCAGGTCTCACAGCAGGGCGCAGGGTCTCTTGATGGTGGCGGGTTGAGGGTTGAGGAAGGCCCTCACGGCCTCAGCGAACACGTCCTTTATGCCGTCCTGGTTGAGGGCTGAACACTCCAGGTAACGGACCGCCTGGATCTGGCGTGCGAGTGCGGAGCCCTGCTGGTGGGTGATGGGCGCCTGGTTCTGCTCCTTTAACTTCCTCTGAATCTCACCGTCGTTCCGGAGGTCACTCTTTGTGCCAACCAGGAGGATGGGGACGCCAGGACAGTGATGGGACACCTGGGGGAGGAGTAGCAAAAGTCAAGTCGCCTCTGTTTGAATACATTCACCAAATAATGAAAAGCAAAAGATTAAAAGCTTTAAAAAACTTAAACCTCACTGACAGGCCCCTCCCCCTCATTCTCTGGTGTGCTCTGGCTCTGCCCCCATAAGCCCTGCAGAGGAGACGGACATGTGTGTGTGTGTGTGTGTGTGTGTGTGTGTGTGTGTGTGTGTGTGCGCAGGTATGTATATATAGACAGGTGTGTGCACGTTGAGTATAGATTTATTTTATAGATTTGTTTATTTTGTGTATGTAAATAGATAACAGTTTGATTTATTTATATAGAATTACTTTCAAGGGGTCTTATGTTCAAATGTGTGTATAAGTATATTTGTTTATTTATAGATTCATACTAGTCTTAACGTTGTTATGCTTCATACATGGTTTTGACATGTCTGGAATGAATCAATAAAACTGAACTAAACTAAAACAAATTCATTAATCCCCGAAGCTAAATTAAATTTGAGCCCAACCAATGAACCAGTGTCTTTCTTTTGCATTTTTCTTGGTTTTATTCCCTATATTATTATATTTTATTTTCCTTATGTTCAAATTCACGTTCAAACTAACATCTGTGAGCGGACGGAGCAACCAGGAGCTGCAGACCTGCTGCCAAGGGCAGCTCCAAAGCCAATAGTGGTCCACCATGCCGGGTGTCGGGCATGGTGACACGCATGGTGACACGCCGGGTGACACGCATGGTGACACGCCGGGTGACTCGCCAAATTCATAAATAACCACTGCGTTTAGCAGATGCTTATTTAAACAAGCTGCCTGCATAGTTAAGCTTAGTTTACCTGACTGTGTGTAAACGCTCACGTTCCCTCTTCCAGAAGAACTAACGAGTTTGTAAGAAAATCAAGTGTGAAAACACGCCAGAGCCACCATAAGCCCACCCACAAAGTCTCCCAGACAGCTTGTGTCTTGGTACAGAGCGGTTGTGTTGTGCAGCGGTCCACATCGCACCTCCGGGTGCCACTTGTGCTTGACGTTCTCGTAGGAGGCAGGGCTCGAGATGGAGAAGCAGATGACAAAGACGTTGGTCTGGGGGTAGGACAGCGTCCTCAGCCGGTCGTACTCTTCCTGACCCGCCGTGTCCCACAGGTTAAGGCTGATGACTCTGCTGTCCACCGTCACCTGAGCGCACCACACAGGTAACCATGCTGGTTATTGGCTTGGTGTGACGGGCTAAACCTCTGAGATGTTTATGAGGCGGCGTGTTTGAGGACGCACCTGGCTGCTGTAGTTGTCGAACACGGTGGGGATGTACTCTTTAGGAAAGGCTCCAGTGGTGTAGGAGATGAGGAGGCAGGTCTTCCCCACGGCGCCGTCACCCACCACCACACACTTTATGGTCTGCATGATTCTGTCCTGAAAATCCTGCAGAGCAGAAGAAAACAACAGCAGAGCTGGATGATCGTCCGGGATGACACGTGCATGCTGGTACCATCGGCAGGATCAGAAACACTTCTGTGGAACTGCTCACCTTAAACTGTGTGAAACTGAGACTGAACATAGACCATAAAGACAAAAGTATTTGTCCAATCAGACCTGTTACCGCAGGTGTATAAAATCAAACTCGCTTGGTGACCTTCAGTGTGGTTCTGCTGGATTTTCTATGCTCAACTGAGATATGATTAGAAAGTGGAAGCATTCAGGAACAAAATGCTACGGTAGGTGGTGAGGACGTCTCCAACACTCTGCTGATTGATCTTCCACCGACACCAATGTCAGCTCTAAAACCGCAGCAGGAGCTTCATGGTACGGGTTTCCATGGCTGAGCAGCTGCGTTCACCACATCCAGCTCCATGGGTCCATGGGAGTGGTGAAAGACACCGACACTGGATGGTGGATCAGTGGAAACACGTTCTGTGTAGTGATGGATCATGCAGTCTGGTGGATGAGTCCGGGTTTGGAGGACACTCGGAGAACCCTTGGAGAAACCCCTGTTAACTGTGAAGCTTGGTGGAGCAGGTGGTATGGGGTTGTTCTTCAGGGTTTGTCTTGACCCTCGATCGTCAGTTGGAAATTTATGTTGTATTTCACATTTTCGCCACAGGGTGGCAGCCATCTTTGCAGAAGCCCAAATGTGACGTCGCCGCCGCGGCTGTTGGCGGCCCCGCTCCGCTTTGTCGGTTACAGGAAACTCCAGTTTATTATTTCACCTCCTAACAACTAATTGTCGAGGCCAGTTTCATTATTAGTTTTATTTTTTCATGATTCTATTGAATCTGATTTTCATTAGTCAGTTTTCAGTAAATGTATTTTAATGACTTTTGTCAGTTTCATCAGCGGTTTCAGTGAGCTTTGAAGGGTTTTTTCTTTCTTTAATGGAAGGCACCAACAACAGCATGTGTGTACCAGCTGTCAGGCACGGTGGTGGAAGGGTGATGGTTCTGGTTTATCAGGACCATGACGTCCTCCGTAGATCAGAGCCTCTAGAGACTGGAGGAAACTGAGTCATGTGACAGGAAATGATCCCAACACAGCAGCAGATCTACGACGCTCTTGTTGCTCTTCCTCGCATCTTCTATCTGTGTTTATCTCTGGTTGGATTTATCTCATTTGAAACAGCAGAAGGAGTCACATTATGTCCTGAATCACTGAAAAATGTCACTGTGATCAAAGTTTCCTCCAGTTCTTTGAGGTCATTTTTACGAGTGTTTTCCGTGTTTACCTTTAGAGAGTCGATCAATCGGTGAAGTCGTAGTCGCGTTCGGGCTGTCAGAAACACTTCAGGTTCCTCCTGTGGACAAAACCTCGTTCAGACATACGTGACGTCCATCGTCCGTCTGCAGAGGGGAGGGGGGGGTTTCCTCCGTCAGTATTTGTGTTTATGGAAATGATGGCTGCAGAAGGAAGCGCTCTCTAAACAAAGCAGAGACGTTATCTTACTCACACACATCCAACACACACTCAGGTTTGCATATCACTGGGAATGTATGACAGCCCCCCAACCCCCCCATCTGGACCTGCGGTTCCTCTGCAGACCACCAGGGTCTGGACCCAGACCTGCAGGGTCTGAATCTGGACCTGCGGTTCCTCTGCAGACCACCAGGGTCTGGACCCAGACCTGCAGGGTCTGAATCTGGACCTGCGGTTCCTCTGCAGACCACCAGGGTCTGGACCCAGACCTGCAGGGTCTGAATCTGGACCTGCGGTTCCTCTGCAGACCACCAGCGTCTGGACCCAGACCTGCTGGGTCTGAATCTGGACCTGCGGTTCCTCTGCAGACCACCAGGATCTGGACCCAGACCTGCAGTGTCTGAATCTGGACCTGCGGTTCCTCTGCAGACCACCAGGGTCTGGACCCAGACCTGCAGGGTCTGAATGTGGACCTGCGGTTCCTCTGCAGACCACCAGGGTCTGGACCCAGACCTGCAGGGTCTGAATCTGGACCTGCGGTTCCTCTACAGACCACCAGAACCTGCCTAATCGATGGCTGCTACAGCCGGTGGCGAGCTGGTATGACGTCTGCTACTCAGCGGTGGACCGACTTCTGAGCGGTGAATGAAGACCTGACAGAACATCGTCTTTTATATTTTAAAGAGTTTGTTCTGTTGATGGGCCACGGGGATCCTGCTGCAGACGTTTGCCGGCAGCGCCTTTGCTGCGGATCGCCTGAAGGATCTAGGAGATCATCTCAGGACCCTTCCATCTGGAAGTCTGCTTGGATCCGCAACATGGTGCCGCACGTCATGAGGAAAAGGAGGCTTCAAAAGCCATCTTCAGAAGACCTGCGGGGGACGTCACGGGAGGTTCATCCAGTTCTTCTAGAGTTTATGCGTTGGACTGAAATTTAAAACTGGATGTATATAACAAATAAGATCAACTTCAACAAAATAACAATATCTTGGGTCACTCCTGTCTGCATTAGTATGATTAGTATTTGTCCTTTCTTGTATTTTTTGGTCAGGAACAGTGCATATTTCACTTCCTGTTGAGGGGTGAACATCGTCCTCTGCATGTTTCTCTTTGGCAGGAAAAGCTGCTGTTCAGAAGGACCTCGGTTCAGTTTCAGAGTTGTTCGTCAAAGAATCTGAGACGCAAGCGAAGCACAAAGAAGAAAAGAAGTTGAAACCAAACGCAGGCGCTGGCCTCCAGATGCGTGATGGAGAAAGTGGTTGAGCCCAGACTCCGGGGACGTGACTCCACCCTCCCCTGCTCTCTGGGCGGAGATCAGTGGATCTCTTCTGTCCTCATCTGTGGTGTTCAGATACCAAACAGCAGAAAAGGCAGCTACCTCTGACCTTGTGATACGTTCATACAGTTACGTGAACATTTATACGCTCATGTGACGGAGGACCGCATCTACAAACCACACAAGGGTTTCTTCTTGGAAGTCAAAACTAACAAGCAAGTTTAGACCAAACTCTCAACCAGATACTGCTTTTATGAGGGAAGGTGGTGTTTGTGTCTGTTCTACAGTCAGAGCTGCACCAACCCTTCAACCAGCTGCACCAAACCCTTCAACCAGCTGCACCAAACCCTTCAACCAGCTGCACCAACCCTTCAACCAGCTGCACCAACCCTTCAACCAGCTGCCCCAAACCCTTCAACCAGCTGCACCAAACCTTCAACCAGCTGCACCAAACCCTTCAACCAGCTGCACCAAACCCTTCAACCAGCTGCACCAAACCTTCAAACATCTGCACCAAACCCTTCAACCAGCTGCACCAAACCTTCAACCAGCTGCACCAAACCCTTCAACCAGCTGCACCAAACCCTTCAACCAGCTGCACCAAACCCTTCAACCAGCTGCCCCAACCCTTCAACCAGCTGCCCCCAACCCTTCAACCAGCTGCCCCAAACCCTTCAACCAGCTGCACCAAACCTTCAACCAGCTGCACCAACCCTTCAACCAGCTGCCCCAACCCTTCAACCAGCTGCACCAAACCTTCAACCAGCTGCACCAAACCTTCAACCAGCTGCACCAAACCCTTCAACCAGCTGCACCAAACCCTTCAACCAGCTGCACCAAACCTTCAACCAGCTGCACCAAACCCTTCAACCAGCTGCACCAAACCCTTCAACCAGCTGCACCAAACCCTTCAACCAGCTGCACCAAACCCTTCAACCAGCTGCACCAAACCTTCAACCAGCTGCACCAAACCTTCAACCAGCTGCACCAAACCCTTCAAACATCTGCCCCAAATCTTCAACCAGCTGCACCAAACCCTTCAAACATCTGCACCAAACCCTTCAAACATCTGCACCAAACCCTTCAAACATCTGCACCAAACCCTTCAAACATCTGCACCAAACCCTTCAAACATCTGCACCAAACCTTCAACCAGCTGCACCAAACCCTTCAAACAGCTGCACCAAATCTTCAACCAGCTGCACCAAACCCTTCAAACAGCTGCACCAAACCCTTCAAACAGCTGCACCAAACCCTTCAAACAGCTGCACCAAACCTTCAACCAGCTGCACCAAACCTTCAACCAGCTGCACCAAACCTTCAACCAGCTGCACCAAACCCTTCAACCAGCTGCACCAAACCTTCAACCAGCTGCACCAAACCCTTCAACCAGCTGCACCAAACCTTCAACCAGCTGCACCAAACCTTCAACCAGCTGCACCAAACCCTTCAACCAGCTGCACCAAACCCTTCAACCAGCTGCACCAAACCCTTCAACCAGCTGCACCAAACCTTCAACCAGCTGCACCAAACCTTCAACCAGCTGCACCAAACCCTTCAACCAGCTGCACCAAACCCTTCAACCAGCTGCACCAAACCCTTCAACCAGCTGCACCAAACCTTCAACCAGCTGCACCAAACCCTTCAACCAGCTGCACCAAACCTTCAACCAGCTGCACCAAACCTTCAACCAGCTGCACCAAACCTTCAACCAGCTGCACCAAACCCTTCAAACAGCTGCACCCTGCTGAGCAAGCTTGACACTACGAGGCTGACAGAAGCCCAGACTAAAAATAACCAGCCGACCTCGAAGACCGAGTCTCGCGCTGGCCGACTTCGGTTCATATCCAGCAGTGCTCGTTTCAGATGGAGTCACTTAGACTTTCATGGTGAGGTAAAAAAGTGACACAAAGTAACATTTTCTATTTTTTGCTCAGCATCTATCCCTACAGGACAGGAGGTCAAGCTGCTTGGATGAAATCATCTAAGATGAAGCCTTCTTCCATCTCTTGCTGAGTCAGTCTTGTTTTCTCATCCGTTTTTACCATCTGCAGCTCGGGAGTTAGTTTGACTGTTGTTGATGCGTGGACATAGGTCCCTAAAGTGAGACACAGTTCCTGTAAGAGGCCACCGGGATGGTAGTCCGAAGTAACTTTGGCTGGTTTTCATGGATTGTTTCACGAGAGCTGGACGAGGCTCCCTGAGAGTGATCAAATATTCACTCAAATGAAATAGAAACTGATGTTTTAGTATATGAAGAAAGCTTTCTGATGTTTTAACGTCATTCAGACATCACGTCACGGTTCGATCAGCGATCATTGGGACAGGACTTCACGTCAACAGACCCAGTTCACTCTGATCAACTCACAAATCGCCAAAGCTGAACCTCGATGACCTGCAGATGCACAGAATGAGGGAAAATGACGGTTCAAGTGTCGTAACTACGTCCTTTTGTAACCTGCGTGTTTGGGGGAAAAAAGGAAGCTTTCAGCTACAAGATGTCACCGTGGCTTCATGTTGAAATAAAGCAGCAACTCCAGGAAAGAGTTGCATGAACTCAGAGGATGTCAGAAAACTCTGACATTAAAAACTCTGTTAGTCAAGGTGACTTTCTTCTATATTTTACACCGATAATAGACAGTTTCCACCATAATATAAGTTTAATTTAGTCTTTTTTTAACAGTGACGAGCTGCAGTTCCACTAAGGTCCACTAGATGTTGAAAAGAGCAACTATATTGAAACATAGTAAAGTTAAACTGATGTTTGCTTCTTCATCTTTGCAGATCCTACACAGATGCGTGTGAACAGGTTTAAGCAGGTATAATAAAAAGACTGGATGAATATTTGCAGATTTCTTACAAGAAGGAAGGTGAAGGAAGACCCTCGGACGTCATACGCTGTAGAAAGAACGGACTACACGTCACTCACGTGACCCACAGGCTTCTGAAGAGCCATTTTGAAGCCTCTTTTACTTCGTACCATACACCACCATGTTACCTGGAGAGCTGACTTGGACACGCCCACTGTACATCAATCAAAGTTAGCTGTGGCTACCAGCTCCTTTAGCGATCCCACCTAAATATCTGGAGAGCTGCCGACGTTTATGGTGGAATATTCTGTTTCAGATGCGAAATCAGACTATCGCCGCGTTTAAGCAACGCTGGGTTAGTGTAAACTGCATTTAGCTTCGTAGCAGGACAGTGACAGATGATTTGTTTAGTTGGACATTGTCCTTGAAGGATTAAACGTTAACTCTTTCCTGTTTTGCATTATACTGTGTATCAATAAAATGGCTTGAGTGAAGTCTGACACTACTGTGAAAACTCGAAGCAGCCACCTCGCCGTTGCTGGGCCAGAAACTGGCGACTCAAACATCAAGGTTGGTTTCATGAGAGCGAATAAAAACTGCAGAATCAGACTGCATGGTCAGTATTCCGCTCAAGTTGTCACCAGACGGTTTAGAAATGAGGAACAAGGCTGAACTGTGACAGAAAAGAGGAAGCAGAGTTGGCGTCAGTAACGTTAGATGCAGCCGCCGTGTGAAAACCGTCGCGTTTTGGTGCAAATCGTTTTCACGCCACAACACGTTTCAAATAGTTTGAGGAAACTGCAGGTCTCTGAGATGACATCTGAGCCAGGAGAACTGCAGTCCCAGAAGGCATTGCTGCAAGAATCAGCAATTCACTGTGCTCCGAGTAAAACTTTGCACAGACTCATGGGTAGGACAGTTATTACAATCCTCACACAAACTGAGGAAGAAAGTCAGACTGACTCAACAGAAGATAACATTTTATTCTTTAGGACCTTAAAGTCACAAGATGATGGTTTTGCCTTCTGCAGCTGAACCACTTCCTGTTCCTGAGCGAAGGGACCAACTAACCGGAATGAAGCTCAGAGAACAAAAAGGAGGAGACACCGAACCCCTGCGTTGGAGCGCCTGCTTGATCTGGATGCTGAGGAACCTTCAGGGACTAACAGCATCAGTTAACATGTTTTCAAATCAAAGCAACCACATGCAAAAGACTCGTCTGTAAAACGAGTGTGAGCATACTAGTTAGTGTTTCTGTTTCCAACTAGTTCTACAAAAAAGGCATTCCTCACGGGTTTCCTGGGAACTGTAAAATGTTTCCTTCATCACGACCGGTTGATGGTGAGAGTGACGCGGCGTTTGGGACAGCCCTTTGATTCTACTGCGGGTGTCAATCAAATACATCAATCCATTCCTGAGATGCATCCTTGTACAAACACCCACAACTCAATCTTACTGGCCTCCAAATTAAAATATCCAACTATACAGCTGAAATAGGCATATTTACAATCTGGTGCAAAAAACTGTTCTGGTCTCCATAGTTACGTTTAACCTCCATGAGGATCACAAAGACAAATAATCAAAGGCAAAGTCTACAACAACTGTAGACTTTGCCTTTGATTATTTGTCATTGTGATCCTCGTTTCAAGGGCTGCTGCTACAAAGGACATCTAACACCAGTACTGCCAGAGCTGAAACCGGGACTAGGAGACCTGAAACCGGGACTAGGAGACCTGAAACCGGGACAAGGAGACCTGAAACCGGGACAAGGAGACCTGGAACCGGGACTAGGAGAGAGCTGAAACCGGGACTAGGAGAGCTGAAACAGGGACTAGCAGACCTGGAACCGGGACTAGCAGACCTGGAACCGGGACTAGGAGACCTGAAACCGGGACTAGGAGACCTGGAACCGGGACTAGCAGACCTGAAACCGGGACTAGGAGACCTGAAACCGGGACTAGCAGACCTGAAACCGGGACTAGGAGAGCTGAAACCGTGACAAGGAGAGCTGAAACCGGGACTAGCAGACCTGGAACCGGGACTAGCAGACCTGGAACCGGGACTAGGAGACCTGAAACCGGGACTAGGAGACCTGAAACCGGGACAAGGAGAGCTGAAACCGTGACAAGGAGAGCTGAAACCGGGACTAGCAGACCTGGAACCGGGACTAGGAGACCTGGAACCGGGACTAGGAGACCTGGAACCGGGGTTAGCAAACCTGAAACCGGGACTAGCAGAGCTGAAACCGGGACTAGGAGAGCTGAAACCGGGACTAGGAGACCTGGAAGCGGGACTAGCAGAGCTGGAAGCGGGACTAGCAGAGCTGGAACCGGGACTAGCAGACCCGGAACCGGGACTAGGAGAGCCGGAACCGGGACTAGGAGAGCCGAAACCGGGACTAGGAGAGCCGAAACCGGGACTAGGAGAGCCGAAACCGGGACTAGGAAAGCCGAAAGCGGGACTAGGAGAGCCGAAAGCGGGACTAGCAGACCTGGAACCGGGACTAGCAGACTGGAAACTGGGACTAGGAGAATCCAGACCTACCGACCACTAGTAGAGGAACTGCATGTTTCCGTGTTAGCTTCAACCTGAAAGTTGCCACACCAGCCGAGCAGCTAACTTGCGGTAAGTGAACTAAGGTGGGCGTGTTCCATCCAGGTTCCTGCTCGTTCTGCCATATTGTCCTTTTTAATTAAGCAGACTTCAATTTCAAGAGCGCTCTTCCGAAAACCTGATGACGACTTATGTCACAGGGGGCGTGTCTATGCTGAGTGCTGATAAAATCAGAACTGTGAATCTCCAGAATATGCAAACTGTTTCAAAAGAGAACAAGTTGAAAAACCTCAAGTGAAAAATATTGTAAACATTTAGCTTTTTTTATTTTTATGGCGTTGTATCTATTTACTCTGGTACTATTTATAGTTCATGCTACAACCCTGCGATTTCATAAACGTGACCCTTCTGGGGCAAAAGCAGCTTCAGAAGTCAATGATTAATGTTCAGTCTATCTTTGCAGAAGAAGGAAGAGCTTCCTCGCCAGTTTCTTCCAGCCTTCATGGTCAGACAGAACAGAGATGTGCAGCTGTTTGTCTCCTTCATGGACTTTCTCGTCTCTTTTGCCTCTGTTTCAGGAACCAGTGGACCCCGTTGGTTTCGTCTTGTCAGCTGTCTTCTTTTTCTGTTTATAAACGTTGTTCTGCTGTCTCAGGATGATGTCCCGACCCAGAGAGGAACCAACAACTCACAGACGGGAAACGGCTCTAAAACTGGGGTTAACACGCTTACATTCTCACAGCTGTGTGGAAATTTTCTGACTTTCAAAAATCAGAGAGAAAAAAACCATCTGAGACACCTGTTCACACTAAACTCCAGATTACATCTGCAAGGAAGAAAAATGGGAAGAATTATGGAAGAATTACTCCGACCAGAAAGAAGAGAATCCTGGCTGCAGTGTTGAATATTTAAAACAAAGCAGATGTGCTGCATGGTTCCCTCGTGGATCAGCTGGATCACAACAGAGGGTTTGTCCAGTACTTTTAGATCTTTGGTCTGAACTCTGGTACCACTATAGACTGAATAAAAGAACTGGAGTGGTTCTGAAACCTTGTTCTCCTCGTCAGTGGCGCCATGTTGTAAATGGGTGAAACTAACAGACCTGGAAGCTGGCTGGGACACACCCACCTTACATCAAACACGGTTATCCATTTTAGCCTGACTCGAATGTAAATTCATTCTGATCAAATCTCTCCAAAAATCCTCATTTCAACTGTTGTAACAACTAAAATACTGCCAGAGCTGCAACAAGGGCTACTAGAGCCCCACTGAGACCCGTGGCCCCTGGGTTGCCACCAACAGCAGCGTCAGGGGTGGAAGGCTGCCCGTGGTCTCCTTCGGCCCACCAACCAACCAGCCAAGCCTGGCGGCCTTGATGACCAAGCAAAGGGCACCCAAGCATGGTGGAGCACAAATGGCTACCCATTGGTTGAAGATTTGGACCTGCCATCGCTTGGCCCGTAGATCACAGGCCTCGGCCAGTCTACTAGCACAGACTCGCGAGCCACGGGCACAGTGACCGCAAGACCTGTCAGACTTTGTTAGTTCTTGTTTCGGCTCTCGAAGCTCTTGTCTCAGATTTTGGTGGCTACTGGTCCAATCAGTCAACCTGGAAGGATCCTGAAATGATTTGAGACAAACGTCAATCGACAGGAAGATCCAGCTGCTCCCAGAGGTTATAAGGCAAGGCAAGGCAAGGCAAGGCAAGGCAAGGCAAGGCAAGGCAAGGCAAGGCAAGGCAAGGCAAGGCAAGGCAAGTTTATTTGTAGAGCCCACTGCAACAAGAAGGCGATTCAAAGTGCTTTACAGAGACATTAAAACATCACATAAATAAAAAGCATGATTTAAATGTAAACAACAAGAAAGAAAGAAAAACCAATAGATAAAATCAGTGGTTAAAATGTAATCAAGTTTTGAAAATTAAGCTTAAAAGTAAAACAGTGTGGATTTGGAGCTTTATTTAAATGCAGGTGAGAACAGCTGAAAACAGGTAAGAACAGTTGAAAACAGGTGAAAACAGGTGAAAACAGTTGAGAACAGTTGAAAACAGGTGAGAACAGGTGAGAACAGGTGAAAACAGGTGAGAACAGTTGAGAACAGGTGAGAACAGGTGAGAACAGGTGAGAACAGTTGAGAACAGTTGAAAACAGTTGAAAACAGTTGAGAACAGGTGAGAACAGGTGAAAACAGTTGAGAACAGTTGAAAACAGTTGAAAACAGGTGAGAACAGGTGAAAACAGGTGAGAACAGTTGAAAACAGGTGAAAACAGTTGAAAAGAGGTGAGAACAGTTGAGAACAGGTGAGAACAGGTGAGAACAGGTGAGAACAAGTGAGAACAGTTGAGAACAGTTGAAAACAGGTGAGAACAGTTGAAAACAGGTGAGAACAGTTGAAAACAGGTGAAAACAGGTGAGAACAGTTGAGAACAGTTGAGAACAGTTGAAAACAGGTGAAAACAGTTGAGAACAGTTGAAAACAGGTGAGAACAGTTGAAAAGAGGTGAGAACAGGTGAGAACAGTTGAGAATAGTTGAGAACAGGTGAGAACAGTTGAGAACAGTTGAAAACAGGTGAGAACAGGTGAAAACAGGTGAGAACAGGTGAAAACAGGTGAAAACAGGTGAGAACAGGTGAGAACAGTTGAGAACAGTTGGGAACAGTTGAGAACAGGTGAGAACAGGTGAGAACAGTTGAAAACAGGTGAGAACAGGTGAGAACAGGTGAGAACAGGTGAAAACAGTTGAGAACAGTTGAAAACAGGTGAGAACAGTTGAAAACAGGTGAGAACAGTTGAAAAGAGGTGAGAACAGTTGAGAACAGGTGAGAACAGGTGAGAACAGGTGAGAACAGGTGAGAACAGTTGAGAACAGTTGAAAACAGTTGAAAACAGGTGAGAACAGTTGAAAACAGGTGAAAACAGGTGAGAACAGTTGAGAACAGTTGAGAACAGTTGAAAACAGTTGAAAACAGGTGAAAACAGGTGAGAACAGTTGAAAAGAGGTGAGAACAGGTGAGAACAGTTGAGAATAGTTGAGAACAGGTGAGAACAGTTGAGAACAGTTGAGAATAGTTGAGAACAGGTGAGAACAGTTGAAAACAGTTGAAAACAGGTGAGAACAGTTGAAAACAGGTGGAAACAGGTGAAAACCGGTGAGAACAGTTGAGAACAGTTGAGAACAGTTGAGAACAGTTGAAAACAGGTGAGAACAGTTGAGAACAGTTGGAAACAGGTGAGAACAGTTGAAAACAGGTGCAAACAGGTGAAAACAGGTGAGAACAGTTGAGAACAGTTGAGAACAGTTGAAAACAGGTGAAAACAGTTGAGAACAGTTGAAAACAGGTGAGAACAGTTGAAAAGAGGTGAGAACAGGTGAGAACAGGTGAGAACAGTTGAGAACAGTTGAGAACAGTTGAGAACAGTTGAGAATAGTTGAAAACAGGTGAGAACAGGTGAAAACAGGTGAGAACAGGTGAAAACAGGTGAAAACAGGTGAGAACAGGTGAGAACAGGTGAGAACAGTTGAGAACAGTTGAAAACAGGTGAGAACAGGTGAGAACAGGTGAAAACAGTTGAAAACAGGTGAGAACAGGTGAAAACAGGTGAGAACAGTTGAAAACAGGTGAGAACAGGTGAGAACAGTTGAAAAAAGGTGAAAACAGTTGAGAACAGGTGAGAACAGGTGAGAACAGTTGAGAACAGTTGAAAACAGGTGAGAACAGTTGAAAACAGGTGAAAACAGGTGAGAACAGTTGAGAACAGTTGAGAACAGTTGAGAACAGTTGAGAACAGGTGAAAACAGGTGAAAACAGTTGAGAACAGTTGAAAACAGGTGAGAACAGTTGAAAAGAGGTGAGAACAGGTGAGAACAGTTGAGAATAGTTGAGAACAGGTGAGAACAGTTGAGAACAGTTGAGAATAGTTGAAAACAGGTGAGAACAGTTGAAAACAGTTGAAAACAGGTGAGAACAGTTGAAAACAGGTGGAAACAGGTGAGAACAGTTGAGAACAGTTGAGAACAGTTGAGAACAGTTGAGAACAGGTGAGAACAGGTGAGAACAGTTGAGAATAGTTGAGAATAGTTGAAAACAGGTGAGAACAGTTGAAAACAGGTGAGAACAGTTGAGAATAGTTGAAAACAGGTGAGAACAGTTGAAAAGAGGTGAGAACAGGTGAGAACAGTTGAGAACAGGTGAGAACAGTTGAGAACAGGTGAGAATAGTTGAAAACAGGTGAGAACAGGTGAGAACAGTTGAGAACAGTTGAGAATAGTTGAAAACAGGTGAGAACAGTTGAAAAGAGGTGAGAACAGGTGAGAACAGTTGAGAATAGTTGAGAACAGGTGAGAACAGTTGAGAACAGTTGAGAATAGTTGAAAACAGGTGAGAACAGTTGAAAACAGTTGAAAACAGGTGAGAACAGTTGAAAACAGGTGGAAACAGGTGAAAACAGGTGAGAACAGTTGAGAACAGTTGAGAACAGTTGAGAACAGGTGAGAACAGGTGAGAACAGTTGAGAATAGTTGAGAATAGTTGAAAACAGGTGAGAACAGTTGAAAACAGGTGAGAACAGTTGAGAATAGTTGAAAACAGGTGAGAACAGTTGAAAAGAGGTGAGAACAGGTGAGAACAGTTGAGAACAGGTGAGAACAGTTGAGAACAGGTGAGAATAGTTGAAAACAGGTGAGAACAGGTGAGAACAGTTGAGAACAGTTGAGAATAGTTGAAAACAGGTGAGAACAGTTGAGAATTTTTGAAAACAGGTGAGAACAGTTGAGAACAAGTGAAAACAGGTGAAAACAGGTGAAAACAGGTGAGAACAGGTGAGAACAGGTGAGAACAGGTAGAAGCAGATGATCTAGATCTAGTCCAGCTGGTTAGTTCTGGCTAACAGCCTTCAGCCTTCCCCTACTTATTCTGCAGTTCTCCTTTTCCTTAAATAATCAGATTGTCAGTCACGTTGCCATGGTGACAGTTTCTAAACTGAATTAACTTGCCTCATGGGGGCGGGGCCAACCCCATCCAGGCGAACCTGCAGGTTGGCTCAGCTGTTTCAGCTGCTGCGCGGGTTTGCAGTCGACCAGGTCGAAGAGCATAGCTGCTACCTGCCCAACCAGGTCAACATAGAGCCAACCTAGACCATCATGGTCCGAGGTAAGAGGAAGGGCTTCTGCAGACAATGAACGTTTTCTACCTTTGAAACCTGAACGTGATGGGCTGGTCAGAGGAAGAAAGCTGCACATTTCCCATCTGAAGACAGCGTTTCCTGACCCTCTTTACCCGAACAATCACAGGTCAGAGGTCAAAGACGAGGAACAGTCTGTGTTGAGACTGAAACAGGAAAGGTTCGCCTGCCGGCGCCTTGATTCAGCAGCATCAAGAGTGAAAGAAGAATGAGTAAAGACTCCAAATGGAACATACAAGCTCTGAAAGCCTGAGCTGAGCAAAGTCTAAAAGGTTTTTAAGAAACTGGGCCAAAGCAGGTCTAACTCCTCCACCGAAATCGGTCCAAAGCAGGTCTAACTCCTCCACCGAAATCGGTCCAAAGCAGGTCTAAATCCTCCACCAACATCGGTCCAAAGCAGGTCTAACTCCTCCACCGAAATCGGTCCAAAGCAGGTCTAACTCCTCCACCGAAATCGGTCCAAAGCAGGTCTAACTCCTCCAACGAAATCGGTCCAAAGCAGGTCTAACTCCTCCACCGAAATCGGTCCAAAGCAGGTCTAACTCCTCCACCGAAATCGGTCCAAAGCAGGTCTAACTCCTCCACCAACATCGGTCCAAAGCAGGTCTAAATCCTCCACCAACATCGGTCCAAAGCAGGTCTAACTCCTCCACCGAAATCGGTCCAAAGCAGGTCTAACTCCTCCACCAACATCGGTCCAAAGCAGGTCTAACTCCTCCACCGAAATCGGTCCAAAGCAGGTCTAACTCCTCCACCGAAATCGGTCCAAAGCAGGTCTAACTCCTCCACCAATATCGGTCCAAAGCAGGTCTAACTCCTCCACCAACATCGGTCCAAAGCAGGTCTAACTCCTCCACCAACATCGGTCCAAAGCAGGTCTAAATCCTCCACCAACATCGGTCCAAAGCAGGTCTAACTCCTCCACCAACATCGGTCCAAAGCAGGTCTAAATCCTCCACCAACATCGGTCCAAAGCAGGTCTAAATCATCCACCAACATCGGTCCAAAGCAGGTCTAACTCCTCCACCAACATCGGTCCAAACCAGGTCTAAATCATCCACCAACATCGGTCCAAAGCAGGTCTAACTCCTCCACCAACATCAGTCCAAACCAGGTCTAAATCCTCCACCAACATCGGTCCAAAGCAGGTCTAAATCCTCCACCAACATCGGTCCAAAGCAGGTCTAACTCCTCCACCAACATCGGTCCAAAGCAGGTCTAAATCCTCCACCAACATCGGTCCAAAGCAGGTCTAAATCATCCACCAACATCGGTCCAAAGCAGGTCTAACTCCTCCACCAACATCGGTCCAAACCAGGTCTAAATCATCCACCAACATCGGTCCAAAGCAGGTCTAACTCCTCCACCAACATCGGTCCAAACCAGGTCTAAATCATCCACCAACAGGGCTGAAACATCCAATAACATT
>CM026213.1:1637775-1647775 GCA_014839995.1 Xenentodon cancila | reverse complement strand
AACCCACGCAATATCTTTCATTATGTTAGTATATATATGAAGACAGGAAAAATGAAATCATGGGCAACCCTAAGTACCCGACTGCCTCCCATGGAGGGTTAGTTGCAGCCAGCTGCTCATCAACCCTCAGTTAACTATAACAACTTACTGGAGATGATGGGAGGTTCTCTTATGAGGCTGGAAGCAGTAAAGGAGTAGTAAACGGCAATATTGATGTGAACAGTGTCACCGTCATCTCTGTGGACCTTATGTTTCTGTTGTTGAGATCTTTGTTTTGAAATCTGGATAAAGAGTCCTACTGTCACAGAACTACATCCGCCTCATTAATGTGGAAATAACATCAATGCAGTTCTTCTACTGACCACCAGGGTCCGGATCCAGACCCATGGTGGAACCACAGGTATGGATCCAGACCTGCGGTTCCACTACTGATCACAAGGGTCCAGATCCAGACCTGCAGTTCTTCTACTGACCACCAGGGTCCAGATCCAGGCCTGCAGTTCTTCTACTGACCACCAGGGTCCAGATCCAGATTTGCGGTTCTTCTACTGACCACCAGGGTCCAGATCCAGCCACAGACTGGATATAACAATGAACAAAGCATTCAGTCACGTGACACATTGGTTTCAGAAGACCGGTTTTGAATCCTGTTTCTGTACGTGGTGTAGCCATGTTTCTTCAGAAGCCAATGGGAACACGCCCATCGTATGTCAATCAAAGTTAAGTTAGCTTTGCCCTCAGGAGCCATCAAATGTTTGCAGCGCGATAAGGAACCGCAGGTCTGGATCTGGACCCTAGTGGTCAGTAGAGAAACCGCAGGTCTGGATCTGGACCCTAGTGGTCATTAGAGGAACCGCAGGTCTGGATCTGGACCCTAGTGGTCATTAGAGGAACCGCAGGTCTGGATCTGGACCCTAGTGGTCAGTAGAGGAACCGCAGGTCTGGATCTGGACCCTAGTGGTCAGTAGAGGAACCGCAGGTCTGGATCTGGACCCTAGTGGTCAGTAGAGGCCTTTAAAAAATCTTCATTCTGTGACTTTAAACTCTGTTTTCTAGTCTTCAGATGAGTTTCAGAAGTTTTTTTTAGTATTTCATTTCTCCTGACAGTTTGAAGGAAACCCAGCTGGAAACGTTTCATAGCGCTCTGCAGACAAAAAGCCTGAATGTTGACTGCTTTAATCAAATCACTTTTGAAGTAATTCACTCGACCTCCTTCATGTCTGTTTTCCAATTCACATCCTTTGTTAGCTCATCTCCATTTATATGATTTAATTTAGTTTGACCCAGTTTCAGCCAAACTTTACCTGCCAGACAGATGTGTCTAGAGGACTCTGGTCTACGGAGGGGTTTATGGTCCTGTCAGTTACTGACTTATGTCCAGGTCCAGACCACCATCTTCCACCTCCGTGGGTCCACCACCGGGTCTGAGGTGTTTCTCCTGAAATGCTGTTTGGTTTTGGACATTAAGACCAAACATCAGACTGAGACTCTTTTAATTGTCATTTGATTCATTTACAGGATCAAAATACAGATTCTCCAGCCTCTGTCATAATGTAAGAATTGAGGTAGGAATACAAATATATACTACGGATTAAATCTTGGAGAAAACGGATTGTATTTTTTCTAATACTCAGGCCCACTACAATCATATGATCTTTATAATGTTTTTACAACTGCTTCCTCCACTGCTGCGACCTGATTGGCTCATTGCAGCTGAAGCAGGTCCAGAACCTGCCCTCCATGGGTGACCACACATTCTGACCTGAAAGTTCATTCTGAATCAGTCGCGTGTCCTGGACTGGATGTCTGAGCGGCTCTTATTTTGAAAGGCCTGAGTATCTTCCCGTGTCTCCTCAGCTATGGCGAGAGTGTGTGTGGTGTGTGTGTGCCTGCTGAGCGTGTGTGTTGGGGCTCAGAGCAGACTGGACAGAAGTGACCCCGCCCACCTGGACCCTCAGCAGGTGGTTTCCAATGGCAATGCAGACTCAGGTGAGTGTTCAACCAAAGATCGCTTCTTTTTTAAGACACCTACATGTTCTGGTGAGATTAACTAAAATGTTTGTGTACATTTACTTTCCAGTTACTGAATACATGCAGAGCAGCTTTACGTTAACACAAGTTCTGCAGTTTTGATGGCAGAACAGAAAACTCGGGGGGTCGTGGTACGCCGGGTTGCCAGGTCTCAGGAAAAATGTTACATACCACTGGGACTACAAATCCCAGGATGCACTGGAATGACCAGAGTTCTGCTTCACAATCACAGCCCGAACTTCACCCATTAGAGAGTAGATGTCTTCTTCTGGATCTCAGACTGAACCTTCTTCTGAGAAAGGCTTAGGGTTCGTATGACTTAGTGAAGTTCATAGTGTTTCTAACTCCTGAGTTCAGAAAATCAAATGATTCAATAAAAGTTTACAGTTGGAAATGGAAGCTGACAACATCCAAACAGAGCTGATCAAAGTCCAAAGTTCTGATGCACTGAAACCCCCAACTTTACTGCAAAAACAGCCCCTGTAGAGATAAAATTAATAATCCTAAATCCAGTCAAAGTTGTCTTATTTTTTTAAAGCAAAATGTCTTTGCCAAAGCAGCAAGAAAAAAGTATTGACTGTGACTCCTAAAACGAGCAAATAGTCTAAAGTTATCTTCTAAATGTCATGAAAAAGGGCTTTTTTACTTTCTTAGGATTTAGTTTTTTTTCAGTGTCCTGACAGTTCAGGACCAGGTCCAAGATTCATTTAAGGAGCCGGTTTAAGATCAGGTTCTGGATCAGGTTTGGGTAAAAGTTCAGGACCAAAAACTAGAACAGGGCTTTCAGAATCAGAATCACAACCAGGTTCAGGATCATGTCCAGGTTCAGGACCAGGATCAGGTCCAGGATGAGGTGTGAGTCAGAATTCAAGACCTGGTTCAGTGCTTCCTATTGGTGACACTTCAACGTCACATGAAAGGAAGCGAAAGAAGGAGACTCATATCTTCTTCATGTGGAGGATGATGGCATTGGCCCCGCCCACTCCACGCCTCCTAGGACAGGAAGTGGAAGTCCTGTGTGACCTGTCCTCAGAAGTTTTGGTTTGTGAGTTTTTTTTAACCCTGGGTAACGTTTGCAGGCAGCTTGCTGCCAGAGATCAGCACAGAGAGCATGATGGGAGGTGTAGTCTTCATGCTGCATTCACACTCAGCTGTTTGCGTGTGACTTTGACTCGACCGAACTCTTTGTTAATTCTGTCATGTGTATTTCTGTCTCCCAGCTGCTCTTCTTAATCCAACTGTCTTCTTTAGCGGTGCACATTTGTGTCATGTGCAAAAGTTTCAGTACTTTTTTGAGGGTGTAAAACAGTAAAAATGATCTGATCATAGTGTTCAACAAATACAACTTCAGATGAAAAAAATCCCCCTGCTGCTTCTCTAGGATTTATTAAGTTAAGTTACGGCCAGGTGCATCTGATCATCTTTATTGATGAACTGGTCACCTGCAGGCGTTCAGACCACAATAAAAAGGTGTGTTTAGGCTGCTGGACTGAGGTTTACTCAGAGATCTGAGACCAGGAACTCCGATATCAACAGTCTGGCAACAGATCAAATGAGGGCGATGAATGTCATCAGAGGGGAGCTCACTGAGTTAAGTGTGTTACGCTGCCTCGGGATATTGTAGTAGAGATGGTTAAAGGATGTAGTAGCGGAGGTGGTGACAGATGTGTAACTGATGTAGTAGCAGACGTAGTGACGGGTGTAACTGATGTAGTAGAAGACGTAGTGACGGGTGTAACTGATGTAGTAGCGGACATAGTGACGGGTGTAACTGTTGTAGTAGCAGACGTAGTGACGGGTGTAAGTGATGTAGTAGCGGGTGTAAGTCATGTAGTAGCGGGTGTAAGTGATGTAGTGACGGGTGTAACTGATGTAGTAGCCGGTGTAAGTGATGTAGTAGAAGACGTAGTGACGGGTGTAACTGATGTAGTAGCGGACGTAGTGACGGGTGTAACTGATGTAGTAGCAGACGTAGTGACGGGTGTAACTGATGTAGTAGCGGGTGTAAGTGATGTAGTGACGGGTGTAACTGATGTAGTAGCGGGTGTAAGTGATGTAGTGACGGGTGTAACTGATGTAGTAGCAGACGTAGTGACGGGTGTAACTGATGTAGTAGCGGGTGTAAGTGATGTAGTGACGGGTGTAAGTGATGTAGTAGCGGGTGTAAGTGATGTAGTAGCGGGTGTAAGTGATGTAGTAGCGGGTGTAAGTGATGTAGTGACGGGTGTAACTGATGTAGTAGCAGACGTAGTGACGGGTGTAACTGATGTAGTAGCGGGTGTAAGTGATGTAGTGACGGGTGTAACTGATGTAGTAGCGGGTGTAAGTGATGTAGTGACGGGTGTAACTGATGTAGTAGCGGGTGTAAGTGATGTAGTAGCGGGTGTAAGTGATGTAGTAGCAGACGTAGTGACGGGTGTAACTGATGTAGTAGCGGGTGTAAGTGATGTAGTAGCGGGTGTAAGTGATGTAGTAGCAGACGTAGTGACGGGTGTAAGTGATGTAGTGACGGGTGTAAGTGATGTAGTAGCGGGTGTAAGTGATGTAGTAGCGGGTGTAAGTGATGTAGTAGCGGGTGTAAGTGATGTAGTAGCGGGTGTAAGTGATGTAGTAGCAGACGTAGTGACGGGTGTAACTGATGTAGTAGCGGGTGTAACTGATGTAGTAGCGGGTGTAACTGATGTAGTGACGGGTGTAAGTGATGTAGTAGCGGGTGTAACTGATGTAGTGACGGGTGTAAGTGATGTAGTAGCGGGTGTAACTGATGTAGTGACGGGTGTAAGTGATGTAGTGACGGGTGTAACTGATGTAGTAGCGGGTGTAAGTGATGTAGTAGCGGGTGTAACTGATGTAGTGACGGGTGTAAGTGATGTAGTGACGGGTGTAAGTGATGTAGTAGCGGGTGTAAGTGATGTAGTGACGGGTGTAAGTGATGTAGTAGCGGGTGTAAGTGATGTAGTGACGGGTGTAAGTGATGTAGTAGCGGGTGTAAGTGATGTAGTGACGGGTGTAAGTGATGTAGTAGCGGGTGTAACTGATGTAGTGACGGGTGTAAGTGATGTAGTAGCGGGTGTAACTGATGTAGTGACGGGTGTAAGTGATGTAGTAGCGGGTGTAAGTGATGTAGTAGCGGGTGTAAGTGATGTAGTAGCGGGTGTAAGTGATGTAGTAGCGGGTGTAACTGATGTAGTGACGGGTGTAAGTGATGTAGTAGCGGGTGTAACTGATGTAGTGACGGGTGTAAGTGATGTAGTAGCGGGTGTAAGTGATGTAGTAGCGGGTGTAAGTGATGTAGTAGCGGGTGTAACTGATGTAGTGACGGGTGTAAGTGATGTAGTAGCGGGTGTAACTGATGTAGTGACGGGTGTAAGTGATGTAGTAGCGGGTGTAACTGATGTAGTGACGGGTGTAAGTGATGTAGTAGCGGGTGTAAGTGATGTAGTAGCGGGTGTAAGTGATGTAGTGACGGGTGTAAGTGATGTAGTAGCGGGTGTAACTGATCAAAATTGATTCAAATTGATCGACTTGTGGGAGGAGCGTCGCAGCGTTGAAACCTGCGTAGGTTTGGGCGCACGCACAGTTTTGAACATCTGAATGTTTTGGTGTTTTTTGCGTTGGCACGATTTCTTTGTTAGTGTATCTTTACACTCTGTTTTTTTTATGTTTGTATTTTAAGAATCGACACTGTAACTGAAGGTGGACAATTCATAGATTAAGTCGCATCAGTTCGTACCAACCAAACTTTTAGTGACATATTAGTTTTATTTTACAAGACAACATTAGGGAACCTTCTTCAAATTATATTTTGATGTTTGGCTGTTCAGACACAGTTATGGGATGTTTGAAGGTTCTGGGTTTCATCCCGGTTAGTCATTCCATCCGGTCGCCGCTCAGGGATGACTGACAGATGTCGGACCCGTCAGCAGCTCTCATGGTCAAGAGACCTAATCTTGATACTACAGTTTTGTAAAATTTTACACCAGTGTCCGATTTGTCTTTTCTGTCAGGTTTCAGAGAAAGTTGTTATCAGTTGCTCCTTTTTTTTTTTGGAAGAGAATCTGATTTTTGAGAAATTGATTTAGAAGGTTCAGAACAACTTGCTCCGGTCAAGAACCTGTGCAGCCCGGATAGTCCTGGTAGCAGTCCGGGTAGTCCAGGTATCAGCCTCCTGGTAGTAGCCTGGTTAGTCCGGGTAGTAGCCTGGTTAGTCCGGGTAGCAGCCTGGTAAGTCCCGGTAGTAGCCCAGTTAGTCCCGGTATCAGCCTCCTGGTAGCAGTCCGGGTAGTCCTGGTAGCAGCCTCCTGGTAGTAGCCTGGTTAGTCTGGGTAGCAGCCCGGTAAGTCCCGGTAGTGAATATCGTCCTGAAATTATTTCAGCATCTAAGACAGCTTGTCTCAGATTACTGAACCTCTACCCATCTTGACGTCTGACAGTCTCAGCCTCTGCGACGTTCCTTTTGTACCCACACAACCAACATGTGGAGTCTGTTTGCTTTTAATGTGTGCGGCCTGAAGGTCACATGTATCTGATATTGATTGTTTTTGCCTTGTTCTCTGACCAGTTGACAAATAATCTAATTAGTTGCAGATGTTCCTCCAGGTTCTTTAGCAGTCTTTTGTTTCTCATGTCTCAACTTCTTGGTTGATAAGAATAAGATAGGATAAGATAAAATGTGTTTCATCATCTGAAGTTTTCTATGTTCTGACGGGAATAAATTGACGTTTTATTGTTTTTTTGTTGGCTCTGTGACTTTGTTGTAGATCTGTGTGTGATAGACCAGCTGCTCTGTCATGATGAAAACTCCATCCTCAGCTTCGAGGCGATCCGCGGCATCCACAAAATGATGGATGACGACGCTGATGGCACAGTGGACACGACGGAAACGGATGAGGTTAGGCCCAGACGCTCCACCTTCTGTCTAAGAATAGATCGGATGATGTGAGGCAGCCTTAGCTGTCCTTGGTGAAGACGAATGGATGGAAAATCACGACAGTGATTCCTCCTCCTCTCCTCAGTTTCTCAGGGAGGATCTGAAATACCACGACCCCAAAGCTAAACACAACAGCTTCCATCGAGCAGACCTGCACATCAGCGTAGAGGACATGTGGAACGCCTGGAGGAGCTCTGAAGGTGAGGAGGAGGAGGCCAATGGATCGGGAATAGTTCCGGTCCGTGCAGGTCGTAGTATCAGACAAGTTCAACAGGTAACTTTTAACAGTGTGAGCAATCTTGAGTACCACCTTAATCCTCCCCTTCAGCATCAGAGATTCAGGTGTGTGTGGACACAATGCCAAGAGGGAAAGACGTCAGCTATGGTATCAGAGAAGTAAATGATGCATGAAAGAGTTAAACTATTTTTTTTTTCCTCAAGTGGAAAACAGCAGTCAGTCTCCCTAGATATGGACAGAAGTCTATTCTGTCTAAAAAGAACACGGAGGTTCACGAGCCACCAGACTTCAGGAACAGTGTCCTCTAGACAGATGAGACCAAAGTGGAGATGTTTGGTTTTCATGTCCACAACCATGTTTGGAGGAAACCAAACATCATTTCAGCAGAAACACCTCAGACCCACTGTCAAGGCACGGTGGTGGAGGGATGATGGTCTGGGTTGGGGCCAGGCCAGCTTGTCCACAGGACCCTCACCTGGGCAGACACCCATATTATTTTCCTCTTTGTTATAAAAGAATCAGCCTGGTCCTTCTGGATTGGACTTGGATTTCCTGGGGGCGGTGCCAACAGATAAAAAAACTGCCTTTGGACAAACAACCAGACAGAGAAAAACAAACCATAGTGACGTAGTCAGAGCTACACCGGAATTAGCTTCAAATAAAAAAGACATCCAAGATGTTGAGTGGGAACATAAGTTAATAGCCGCTGTCAGGTAAAAAACCTATTGATCTGAGGTCTTTCTAGCAGTTCTGCAGCCATCATGGTTGTTTCAGTGTGCATTGAATGCTCCTGCATGAGTCACCACCAAACTTGTCCATAGCAATTGGGTTGGTACGTTTTGTACCGATGGAAATGACAGCATCCCTATTGCCAGTTTTGGTCCAGGGATTTGGGTCGTCGAGGTACCCTGCAACGACTGCTACCCAAGCTAACATTGCATTAGCCCCTCAGGACCCTTCCTGCAGGTGGTGACCTACTGCAAGGCGGGCCCACGTCGCCAATTTTGGGGCCGTTTCGGGTCCAAGGTCGAGCCTCGGTGATGCCAATCCGGGCGACGTAAGTCCTTGTTATTGTTCTGTTCATGATTGGCTTGTGAGGGATGGGGATGGGGATCAGAATCAGCACCTCCAAATCCGAGGCCATGGTTCTTGACTGGAAAAGGGTGGTGTGCCCTATCCGGGTAGGTGGAGATGTCCTGCCTCAAGTGGAGGAGTTTAAGTATCTGTCTGGTTCTGGTTCACGAGTGTGAGATTGACAGACGGATGCAGCGTCTCGGTGCAGCGTCTCGGTGCAGCGTCTCGGTGCAGCGTCTCGGTGCAGCGTCTCGGTGCAGCGTCTCGGTGCAGCGTCCATTCATGCGGTCGGTGTACCAAACTGCCGTGGTGAAGAAGGAGCTGAGTCACAGGCGAAGGTCTCGATTTACTGGTCAGTCTACGCTCCCACCCTCACCTATGGCCATGAACTTGAGTAATAACCAAAAGGACAAGATCACAGATACAAGCGGCCGGAATGAGTTTCCTGTGCAGGGTGGCTGGGCGCTCCTTTAGAGATGGGGTGAGAAGCTCAGTCACTCAGAAGGAGCTCGGGGTCGAGCCACTGCTCCCTCACATCCGGGACCTGTGAACCAGGAACCAGGACTCGGGTCTCAAGAAAAGTACATGAAAATGGATAGATGGAAATGACTGTAAATGGCAGGGCTACCGAGCCGATTTCACCAGGATTCATTTTCATGAAGCCAGTGGGCGTGGCTGACCACAACCAGCGGACACTTTTTTAGATAATCAGATTGGCTGAAAAAAGACAAGAACCAAGGTTTTGACACGGTCTTATGGAAGTCCTGACCCCAGCGACTTAGGATTAGTACTGCTAGTAGTTGATCTGCAAACTAATGAATCAAGGGGGCACTTAAGATTGCCCTCATCATCATTTTATTGTTTTCTTTTTTGGTTTCACTTTTGTTAAATGAAAAATGGCAAAGTAAAAAAAAAATAAAGTTCTGTGTTGTTGTTCAGCCCACTCTGATCAGACTATATTGTTTATAGATCTATTATATTGACACACACAAAGCAACTTTGAACATGACTGTATGGCTCTTCAGCTTTGTGAAGGTCTGATGAAAAGAAAGAAAAGAAAGTGAAGGGAATGAAAGCTGGGAGAAAGAAAAACAGAAACCAGAGCGGTACAATCAAGTCGACGCGTAAATTACAGTCTTATTTCAGATCGGTGGGAAGTTTCAGCTTTGTCTTTTTCAGAATTAAAGACAAAAATAGAAAGTGATGAAGAACGGGGGTGATTGCTTTCGGGAGGTCTGCAGGCATTCGTGGGTCTGATGCTCGGTGAAGGATCTGCCCTCCGTGTTTGTGTTGCAGTCTTCAACTGGGCCGTGCAGCAGGTGGAAGACGGCTAGTGGTCAGCGTAGGAGCTTCCTCAGTACGCCGAGAACTTCAGGAAGTTGCAGCTGGACGGCAAAGCTCTGCCCAGGTGAACAAAAAGAGTAAAACATGATTTATTCAAGAGGCTGCATGCAGGTGTTAGTCTGACACCAACCAGAGTGAAGAAAATAACCAGTTCCTTTACTGACCACTAGGGGCTCCAACAGAGCGCCAGTCACGTCCTTACCATCAAAATGTCCAACTTTACAGTAGAACGTCGGTCCTCCAGGACCAGATGTGGGGGACTGGATCAGTCTGAGGAGGAAGCTTTATCTGCACAGCAGCCAGCACTATTTCACCTACAGAAACAACAGTGATGTCACTAATATATATATATATTATATATATATATATATCTATATATATAT
>CM026213.1:1568050-1634612 GCA_014839995.1 Xenentodon cancila | reverse complement strand
CGCCCCGGGGAGCAATTGGGAGTTAAGGGCCTGCTCAGGGGCCCCCAGTGATTTACCATGGTGGCCAGCCCTGGGCTTGAACCTGGGTCCTCCACCACCCACCACTGTAACCACTAGGCCACCACTCCCTATTATTAGTATTTAGGATGAACGATCCAAGTGCACGTGACTACCACGAAAACAAGCAGAAAGTCGAGTTGAACGAGTAATGAAGCGTTTTTTAACCCAGGCTCCACGATGACAGATGCTTTTCATGCTCATCTAAATGATTGATTATTAGAAAGAATCCTGATATGTAATGAAATTTTAAAAAAAAAGGTTCTTCTGAAGTGGTTCTCCTGTCCTCTGAGTGAGGTTTTGTTGGGTTTGAACCCTCCGTTTGGAAGTATTTGGTGTCTGTTTGCAGACTGTCAGCACAGCTTCTTCTGCCTCCACCTGTTTAAACTCGGCATCAGGAAAGCCGCAGTGTGGACTGGATGTATGAAGAGACAAAAGTACAAAGGGGACACAGACAGCGCGCTGGTGTTGACTCTAAGTCATCCAGGTCATGTAGACCTCAAAGACCTGAACCAGGAAACTGCACTTTCCCTTGGTTCTTAGAACCTTGGTTTTTTGTCTTTTTTGGTTTTCTGTGTCAACTACGTAAAGTTGTAAAACATCTATCTTGGAACTGATAATTCTTATAAATGTTAATGTTTAAAGTGGTGTTCAACAAGCACATAAGGAATCCCACTAAAGGATCCTCAGTTTTTAACCTTCTCAGACCTCCTTCTCTGACCTAGAAGCATGGCGGTGGTGACATCATGGTATGGGCAAAGCACTGCATCCAGCTCGCTAGACCGATTCAAACCGGGATTCTACGGTCTGGATCCAACAGTAAGTTCATCTTCACTGACCTCCGAGGTAAAATGTCCAACTTTTAAACAGTTTTGCTCTCCATAGTTGCATCTCACATTCATTACAACCTAACAATCACAAGACACGCCCCTAATTATGCATAAATCTTAGAAAATATTATCTGAGTACATATAATAAAACCTGCCCCCGACAAGTGTCATGAATGTAAATTCTAGTCAGTTGGACACTTTAAGATGGATGGTGATGGAGATGGACTCACTTTTGGAGACCAGCTTCTGTTGGTCAGTTGAGGAACTGCACCTTCAACTTGGTCTCAAACAAGCAAACCAGAGTTTTCCATGAACTTGTTCCCATGTTGCCATTTTCTGTGGCGGGTAAACCACCCCATCCTGACCATAACGCCACCTCTGCAGGCTGGGCGGTGAAGAACGCCACCCTGATCGTGTCGCTGCTGAAGATTCTGGACAGAAGTCACGCTCAGAAACTGCAGCTCAAAGCCCTCGACATCATCCTGTTTGGACCACCGCCAGGTCAGTTCTTCACAATGACAAAGCAAAAAATCTTTCAGAAAAAGTTGTTAATTAAAGATAAAAACCTGAAATGTCCAAACTATCCCTCCCATTCCAACCCCAAGCATTCCGTTCCTGTTTAGTTCAGTGGAAACGTGGATCTCATCCGCAGAGATCATGCATGTGCTATACTGATGTTCTGCTGCTGAATGCAGGTCAGCAGAACCGATGGAAGGACCTGGTTCTGTGTTTGTCCATCCTGATGGCGCTGGGCGGCTGCTGGTTCGCCTACGTTCAGACCAGGAAGTCCAGAGACGACCTCGGGAAGCTGATGAAAGACCTGGAAGGTCTGCAACGGGCAGAACAGAGTCTGATAGACCTGCAGGAGAAGTGAGTCCATCAAAGCTTCAGAACCACTGAACCTGGGCCTCAGACACTCCCTGACCGAAGCCGTAGTACCATTACAAACCTCGGTGTAAGGTTTAAACGGCAGCTAAAACATTTTCCTTTGATAGGTTAAAAAACACATATTCAGGAGACACTGGAGCTGGACGGGACAGATGTGGCCTGATTTGGGCAACTTCAAGCAGTCACAGTGCTGTTGGGTTCTGTGTGGCCCAGTTGTGTCCCAAGGTTCATGAAATGGGCCAAACTTGCGTTTCGGGAAGTGATGTATAAGTCAGATGTGGCCCAAAGTACGACACCGATGCACAACTGGTCCATGTTGGTGTCACTAGTGTGCAAATCTGCATCGCGGGTCACAGTTAGAAGAGCTGGTCGGCATCGGCGCCGCAGTACGAGAACCGACCACGGCTACACTTGTTCAAGGATCCAATTCTAACTATCGAGACCAAAACCTGTGAAGATTTTTTTGCTGTAAAGTTTGAACATTTTAACTTGGAGGTCAGTGGTTCTCGGAACACGTTCGCTACAGGTGAGGAAGTTCCAGACTATCTACAGACGTCCCAGCAGCTTTGTTCTCAGTAGAAACACTTTGTTTTCCTCGGTTTATCATTTAGTTGTCATTAAAAGTGTGAAAGGCTGCTGCACAAGGAGGAAATAACTCATCTGGTGTGTGTGTGTGTGTGTGTGTGTGTTGGTTTGTTTGTGTGTGTGTTGGTGTGTTTGCTGGTGTGTGTGTGTGTTGTGTGTTGACAGCCGCTGCAGTCTTTCTGTCTAAAGTCCTTATATGGACAGGATCATCCAGCTGCCTAGTCACACACACACACACACACACACACACACACACACACACACACACACACACACACACACACACACACACACACACACACACACACACACACACACACACACTGAGTCATGCTGCTGCGTGTCGGCTGTGTTTCCTCCGATCAGCTCTGCAGCTGCAGATTAAACTGGGGGAACGTTGGCGAGTTCCTTGAATGTGCAGGAACACGTCATCTTCCTGGTCCTCAGGGATCCGTCAGAGTCCAAACACTTTATCAGAGTCATGCGCAGCAGTTGGTACAGCCTCCTTAATCCTGTTTTCTTTTTCTAGAAAACATAATTAAAGTCATCAGACTGTTTTTTTCTTTTGCAGTGGACAATACAACATGAGATGATCATCAACTTTTTCACTACGTTTTGTTGATCTCTCAAGACTGAAGCCGAACAGAGAAAACAACCATGTGTGCGATCCTCAGTTGTTTGGAGCTCCACTGTTGCAGCAATCGTTGGACTCAGCAGCTCATTCATCAAAACCTTCGTTCTTTTATTTTCATTCTGATCTTCTGTCAGACAGATGTCCCTCACATCTGTCTCTACAAGACTCTGGTCTACAGAGGAGATCATGGTCTACTCAGTGACTGACAGGTGTCCAGGTCTAGACCATCATACCTCCACCACCGTGCTTGACAGTGGGTCTGAGGTGTTTTTGCGGTTTTCTCCAAACATGGTTGTGGACATGACGACCAAACATCTCCACTTTGGCCTCATCTGTCCAGAGGACGTTGATCCAGAAGTCATGTGACCTGAAATACTCAGTCACATGACCAGGAGGCCTTTTCCTGAGGCTGTCTTTGATAGATTTGTAATTACAAACAAAATTATTTCTTATAAAAGCCTCTAGAATCTAAAAATCAGAGGTTTTTAAACACAAAAACAAGACTTTTAAAGCTTTTTTTTAACCCAGATTTTATTTATAAAGCACCTTTCCAACACAAGCGCAACTCAAAGTGCTTGACAGAATAAAACGAAACGTAAAACCCTGACAGAGTCGGCAGACTGAGACGTGTTCTGGTAGGTTGAGATGGAACACTTCGGTCTGTAAGGCTATTATCGCTTCATATGTTATGAGAAGAACATGGAATTGAACAGGAAGCCAGGGTAGTGAAGGTGGTGTCATCTCTCGGAAGCACCAGGATCAACTGAAGGATTTTAATAGAATTATTGGGACATTCAGCTAAAACGGCATTGCAGTCGTGCAGCTTTGACGTAACAAATACATGAATTAGTTTTTCTGTATAAGGATGGGAAAGGTCTGGTTAAAGAGGACCTTAAGGTTTCTCACACTGGTGCTGGAAGTAAAGCTGGTTTTATTAAATAAATTAAACTGGATATTAATTTTCTAAATTGTTCAAGGCCAAAAATTACGATTTGGGTTTTAATAGAATTTAGGAGGAGAAAATGATGCCTCATCCACACTTTTCTAAGACGGGTCTGTAGCAGAAATGTATTAGTGTGATGGGACTTAATAGATGAATAAAATATTCGAGTCAGTGGGGTCAAAAGATACGCTGAGGTCAGCAAGCACAGAGGGAAGGCCGCCATCAGGCGCAAGCAGGAGGGCATTCGTAACTAAACAGTAAAACACTTCTGCTGTTATATTCCCTTAAAGATTTAGTTTTATTTAACACACAGCTGGAAGAGCTTTTATAACACTATAAAGGTTGTGTGTAGTTTCTGATTTAAGGTTTTTTTACAGCTCTTTTGTCTCCTTACAGACTGCAGCAGGCTCAGGAGGAGCAGCGCTGCGTTCAGGTGGAGAAGGTCAGGGTGGAGGAAGAGCTGCGGAACGAGATCAGTTCGGCCAAACAGGAAGCCCAGCGTCTCCGTGAGCTGCGAGAGGGTACCGAGAACGAGCGAAGCCGGCAGAAATATGCCGAGCAGGAGCTGGAGCAGGTACGGAAACTCTGTGGGTGAGCAGCCAGCCGGGTAACGGAGGTATTCACAGTGGATTTGTGTTCGCTGCAGGTTCGAATGGTGCTAAAGAAGGCGGAGAGGGAGTTGGAGTCGCGGGCTCGCTGGACGCCACCAGAGGCACTGCAGAAGTGGCTGCAGCTGACCCATGAAATCGAGGTCCAGTACTACAACGGGAAGAAGCAGAGTGCTGAGAAGCAGCTGCTGCAGGCCAGAGAGGGGGTGAGGTGCCAGATTAACTCCCCCGAGGGCCAAACATACACCACCGGCCCCTGAAGACCTCCTCTGAACATGTTGGCATCAAACTGCAGAGCACAGCTAATGCTAAATGCAAATTCTTGCTAATATTCCCATAACGGATTCATCAGGATGAATCTGGCCCTGAAGAGGAAGCGTCCTAAACATCTGGTTTCAAAGTAGCCCCACTGAAGAAAAGTATTTTGTTTTCTACTTTTGTGGAGCCCTACCTGGAGTCTCTGAATTTTATGTAATTACTTCCCTTTTTGCCACGCTGCATTCAAAGTTAGCAAACACTCATGCAGCACATAACATCTTAAAGCAGAACTGAACAAAAGTTAATATCAGGCAAACCAGTACCAACAATGTCCGTCCGTCCGTCCGTCCATCTTGAACGCGACCGGGTCGCAGGGGCAGAAGTCTAAGCAGGGATGCCCAGACCTCCCCCACCCCAGACACTTCCTCCAGCTCTTCCGGGGAAACCCCGAGGCGTTCCCAAGCCAGCCGAGAGACATATTTTCTCTAGTCTGTCTTGGGTCTTCCCCGGGGCCTCCTCCCGGTGGGACATGGCTGGAACATGTCTCCAGCGAGGCGTCCAGAGGGCATCCTCACTAGATGCCCAAGCCACATCAGTTGACTCCTCTCAATGTGAAGGAGCAGCGGCTCGACCCCGAACTCCTTCGGATGACTGAGCTTCTCACCCTATCTCTAAGGGAGCGCCCATCCACTCTGCGGAGCAAACTCATTTCGGCTGCTTGTATCCGTGATTTTGTCCTTTCGGTCATTACCCAAAGTTCATGGCCATAGGTGAGGGTGGGAGGGTAGATTGACCGGTAAATCGAGATCTTCGCCTTGCGACTCAGCTCCTTCTTCACCACGACGGTTCGGTACATCGACCGCATAACTGCAGACGCTGCACCAATCCGCCTGTCAATCTCACGCTCCATCTTTCCCACATCTTTCCCTTCAAGACCCCGAGATTTAAACTCCTCCACTTGAGGCAGGACATCTCCACCTACCCGGAGAGGGCAAGCCACCCTTTTCTGGTAAAGAACCGTGGCCTTGGATTTCGAGGATCTGATTCTCATCCCAGCTGCTTCGCACTCGGATTCAAACCGTCCTAGCGCATGCTGAAGGTCCTGGCTCAATGAACTGGACCCCCTCTGGCCCCGGCCCCTGGCTACGCCTAGAAATCCTGTCTATAAAAATCATGAACTGATACAGTGAGAAAGGGCAACCCTGCCCGAGTCCAACATGCACAAGATCCACAAAGCACATGTGAACTGGTTGGGCATACTCTCATAAACCCTTCAGCACCCTGTGGGAGGGTATAGAGTTGGTCCAGTGTTCCACGACCAGGATGAAAACTGCATTGTTTCTCCTGAATCCAAGGCTCAACTATTGGCTGAATTCTCCTCTCCAGTACCCTGGCGTAGACTTTCCTAGGGAGGCTGAGAAGTGTGATCCCACTATAGTTTGAACACTCTCCGGTTCCCCTATTTAAAAAGAGGGACCACCACCCCAGTTTGCCACTCCGGCAGCACTGTCCTCGTCCTCCATGCGACGTTGCAGATGCGTGTCAATCAAGACAACCCTACAACATCCAGAGACTTGAGGTACTCAGGGCGAATCTCATCCACCCCTGGCATTTTGCTGGGATTGAGAAGATCCTCAAAGTATTTATTCCACCGTCTGACAATGTCCTCAGTTGCGGTCAGCAGCTCCCCACCTGCACCATAAATGGCGTTGGCAGAATACTGTTTCTCCCCTCTGAGGCGCCAGAGGGTTTGCCAGAATCTCTTCGATGCCGACCAATAGTCCTGCTCCATGGCCTCACTGAACTTCTCCTAGACCTGGGCTTTTGCCTCCCGGACTGCCCAACCTGTGACTTGCTTGGCCTGCCAGTAGCCATTGGCTGTGTCACGAGTCCCACAGGCCAGTATAGCCCAAACGGACTCCTTCTTCAGCCTGACGGCATCCCTTACTTCTGGTGTTCCACCAACTGGTTCAGGGATTACTACAACAGGCACTGGAGACCCTGCGTCCGCAACTTTGAACTGCCACGTTGACAATGGAGGCAGGGAACACGGTCCACTCGGACTCAATACCCCCAGCCTCCCTCGGAATCCAGGCGAAGCTCTCCCGGAGGTGGGAGTTGAAGAGCTCCCTGACAGTGGGCTCGGCCAGACGTTCCCAACAGACCCAACAGATCAGTTGACAGCTCAGCCCCTCTCTTTACCCAAGTGTCCAAGACATACAGCCGCAGATCAGATGAAACGACGACAAAGTCAGTCACTGACCTCCGGCCTAGGGTGTCCTGGTGCCACATGCACTGATGAACACCCTTATGCTTGAACATGGTGTTTGTCTGGACAGACCTTGACTAGCACAGAAGTCCAAGAACAGAGAACCCCTTAGGTTTCAGATCAGGGAGTGCCGTTCCTTCCAATCACCCCCCCTCCGGGTTTTACTGTCATTGCCCATGTGAGCGTCCCTCAGTAGAACAGTGGAGTCCCCAGTTGGAGCACTATCGAGTACCTGTCGAGGAGCTGGGTTCCAGAGCATAAAACTGTGCGTTGGAGGTTGAGGCCCGACTATCTCTAGCCGGTACCATTCAACCTCCTGCACAAGCTCCAGCTCCTTCTCACCTAGTGAGGTAACATTCCATGTACCATTGCCTGAGTTTTGGTCCATGGATGGGCTGCCAAGGCACCCCTGCCACGACTGCTAACCCAAACCAAATTGCACCGACCCCTCATGAGTCTTCCTGTGGGTGGTGAACGTACTGGAAGGTGGGCGCACGTCGCCGTTTTGGGCTGAGCCCAGCCGGGTCCTGTGGGAGACCTGGCCACCAGGCGCCCATCATTCAAGCCCCCGTCCCAGGCCTGGCTCCATTGTGGGGCCCCAGTGACACCAATTCGGGGAGCAGTCCTTGATGTATTCATGAGGGGATCAATCAGCAATGTTTATTTTACAAAACTTACAACTTAGCAGCAACGGAGCAAACTAGGAGGGATTTTAGTGTTATTGTTTGCAGTAACCGGTGGTGAAATCTCAGTTTAAATGTAGGAATGTAGTCTGTAATGTAGCGTACATGGGGAAAAAAAAACGTCCTCACGCTAGGAGTTCTGCAGAAGGTCTGAACCGAACACAATGAAACTTTCCAACTTACATGCGGTAATTAATGCTTTGAAAAATACTGCAAGGAAGCCTTTTGCAACTACTTCAGAGATTACAGAGGTTTCAACAATTCAGCAGCTGTTAACTGCTAGAATCACGGCGGCGTTACACATGATGGTAGCTGACAAAGAACAGCTAGTCAGTTAAACTTACTACTTAAAACAGGCTGCGACAAAGCTGGCAACTTGGCGTTCTTTAGCTACATAGCTGGATTGAAGAACAAAGTTTCAGTTGAACACGTCTGCTAACACATTTATCCGAGTGATATTGTTCTCTAATTTTCAAGATTTCAAAGGCAAAGTTACAGCGTGGACAACTTTATTGGCCCACCAGAAACCACAGAGCCAACACAACACAAGCTAGCTAACAAAGACGTTATGCAAGACTCCAGAAAGAAGATTCTGGGTCCAGGGACGGATTTGGATCCTGTTTCTTTATTGTAGCTCTCACCAACGAATTAAAAAAAAATGAAACAAAAAAACCACAGTGGAACCAAGTATCAGTGGCCATGATTCAAGCCTTTGATTAACGGGGCCCAAAACCAGCTCCGGGCCCCAATATGGCAGCAGGGATCACTGTGAAGATTAGCTGGAACCAACAGGATGGGGCTCGCGGTGCTCTGAAGTAATGTCTTACCTCCTCAAAAATAGTCTAAAGGCTGTTGAAGTTCCAGGTTTATTTTATTTTAAAAGTCTATATATGTGACCTATTACAATTACCAACATGATGTAGGCTGAAACGAGGTAAACTGGGGTGTCTTAGGGACTCCTGGTTTTCTGATTTAGTGATCCAGCTCATACTGCTGCTGCTGCTGATGTTTCAGGCGGAGAAGATCAAGAAGAAGCGGAGTTCTCTGTTCGGGACCTTCCACGTGGCTCACAGCTCCTCGCTGGATGATGTCGACCACAAGATTCTCTCTGCCAAGTAAGTTGTTTACCGACCTGAATCATAAGCTTGGTGATGTCACAGGGGGTGTGTCAAGCTCTTTCATTCCGTCTTTATTTATTGCCCCTCCCCCCTCAGACAGGCCCTGGCCGAGGTGACAGCAGCTTTGCGGGAGAAGCTCCACCGCTGGCAACAGCTCGAGTCACTGACGGGCTTCGGCCTGGTCAACAATCCAGGTCTGGGGGCGCTGGCCACCGCCCTCAACCTGGACCCATCTTTCCTGGGTCTAAGACCCCCAACGCCACAGCACCTCCTCCTGTCAGATGACCTGGATGACATGGACGAGGACATCCTGTCGCCGGGGACACTGCAGTGTGAGTCTGTTCATCAGTAACTCAGACAACATTGTAGTCCTGAAAATCAGTCCTCAGTATAAGAACTGATGGCTTCTTATGGAATAAAAGTTTATTTCATAGCTGTCTGATTGATTGGTTATTGTTGGTCACCTGACTCAAAGTAGAGCTGTTACTACTCCTCCTACAGAGACTAAAAAGGGACAAAACAGGATTCTCAATTAGTGTTTTTGGTCTGAAATGTGATAAAAGAACTGACCGCTGCCCCTCCCCCTTTTCTGATTGGTCTTTTCTTGTTGCCTCTGACCTGATTGGCTCTTCCAGACGCAGCGTGGCAGATGGATCGCAGAGGTGAGCGACCTCTGGCCCTTGGAGCAACGCGGACACACAGTCACCATGGAAACAATCTGGTAGCCCTTCCTATAGATTTAGATGATGTGCTAGAGAGAGGAGAGAGAGATAGAGAGAGAGGAGAGAGAGAGATAGAGAGAGAGATAATATAGATATATATATATATATATATAGATATATAGATATATATATATATATATATATATAATATATATATAATATATATATATATATATATTATATATCTATATATATATGATATGATATTGATATGACCTGTCCAGGGTGGATCCCCTGCCTTTAGCCTGCAATGCGTCAGGATAGTCTCCGACAGACGCCCGTAACCATGCAAAGGAGTAAGCGGGTATAAAAAAATGGGGATATATATATATAATATATATATAAAAAGTGTGTGTGTGTGTATGTGTATATGAGATGATCTGAGATAATCATTCTCCAATTTAAAAAAAATTTTACTCTGTCAAATTTGACATATGTTAATTCAACACAGACAAAAGTGTTGGAAAATAAAACAATTAAATGGTACAAAATGTCCCTAGGTTATGAGTAAAAAGCAAAAGTACTTAAAGACATTAACTACTTACAATTAAAAACTTAAGCCTTACTAGAGCTTTTTTTCCGTTTTGAAGTACATTTTCTCCTTTTAGTTCCTTTAAAATAAAAGCAGCAGCACCATGTAAACACATCGTCCTCTTTTTCTTCTACTCTTGCAGCTCAGAGTCTGATGCCCCTGAGACACAGGACAGGAGACCCCACGCTGACTTCCAGGTCTCAGAGGTTGGTTGAGGGGCAGGGCTTATCTCTGGAAGGGCGGGACATGTCCATGGCATCCCACCCTCCAAGTGGACGCGCCCGGCAGAATCGCAGCCGCTCCATCGGCCAGCTGGAGTTCCTCCCTGTGTCTCCCCCACTTCTCTCCTCCTCCCTGTCCCACCCCTCCCTTTGTCCTGCCTCCTCACCTCACCCCCACATTCTCTCTCTCTGGCCTCTCCCATCAAGCTCCTCCCCCTCCTCTTTTTCCAACACTGAAGGCACTGTTAGTTTTTCTGCACTGCTCTTCCCATCTTCCTGCTTCTCCTCTCCGGAGGCTTCGTCCAACCTCCCAGCTGTAGGGGGCGCTGTGGCGAGCCAGAGGCAGCGCTGCCGTTCAGGAAGCCTCGGGTATTGTCCTTTTCAGGACTGTGCTCTAAAAATATTGACGTACTAACCAGATGGATCAACTACACTCAACATTGTTCATTTACAAAGAAAATCTCGTTCAGAACACTTTTTAAGAACATTTCTACGACTTTTTGTTTTAGCTTTCAAGAACATTTAAAAATATTTAAAATTTTCTAGTACAATTACGAAAAACTCAAGTTTTTAGCTTAAAATAGCATGAGAAGAATTTTGATACATTTAATTACACATTTTTATCAACGATAGGAAAAGAGAGATAGTTTAAAAGAGGATGAAGAACGACACAGACACACCGTCAAAGACCAGATCCATCAGTATAATTATCTGGTACCTGGAGAACTGGGAGTTTTCTGTCCACCAGACTGGTACCTGGTTAGTTGGTGGACTACAGAGACCACTATCTAAACAGGTGTAGACAGCAGACACTGAGGTGGTCAGAGGTGGGACTGCAGGTCAGTGGATCATGTTGGTGTCCCCCTGCAGCAGGTCTACAGCAGCAGATCCAGATGAAGCTGTGTTGAAGACCAGCTGCTCCAGTCTGGTCCTGCAGCTGCAGCTGTGACTACTGGTCCTAACATACTAAAGTACTAACTATGTACTATGTGTGTTTGTTGGTGGGGTCAGTGAATCCATGTTTACAGCTGCCCGTCATCCCTTTAGCCCTAACAGAGCTAATCTTGCTCATCTTGAAGATAAGAGACTGAAGCGACCGGCTCGGGATTGAGCATTTGCAGCTAAATCACCAATTACAAATGTAATTTCAGTAGCAACATAAAAATGAGAAAAACCTACATGTCTTGAGGCTGCAGCGGGTGCCAACGAGCCATTGGCCAAGTCTGTCCCCAGTCAGAAGTCCATGCCCCTAATAATTTATACTTTTGTTTTTAATCATTTTATAAAAGTTGGAGTCACTTTTGGAGCCAACCCTAGTGGTCAGTCAAGGAACTTCAGCCTTCTTAGTTACAGTTTTAACCTGGAAGTTGGATTGTTGGCGCTTTGTTCATATTCTGAATATAATCTTTTCTTTACATTAGGGACGTCATTAACCGTTCGGACTCTGACTCCGCCCTCCCACTGTCACATGGCGAATCACCAGGTTTGTACAGTTCCAGGCCACACGTCCTGGCATCCAAGCCCCACCCCCTGCAGAGCCCAGGCTACAGTTTCAGTGGAGGAGCAGGTCTGGAGAAGAGCTCCAGCCTCGGGGAGCTGAGAGGAAGCTCTGGCTCCATCCTGGCCTCTTCCTGCTCCACCCGCTCCCTCTGCATCACATCAGACGCCATCAACGGTCCGCTCATCTTCTCGTCATCAGCCTCATCCAGCTCATCCGGCAGCGGCCGGGGAGCCGGTGTCCAGGCGACGGCCAGGAGGAGCCAAGAGGTGGAGGATGGAGGGGAGGAGCCACTCAGCAGCCGCAGGAGGAATGCCTTCAACAAGTTCTTCAGGAAAAAGCAGGGACGCAACTAAGGAGCACGAAGAATAACCAACGAAGAAGAACAGGTGTGAGCAGAAGAAGCTGGGAGGATGGACTGAAAGACACGACTGTTTTAAAACAGGACGTCAGCAGCCACAGAGAACGACCAGAGGAGGGAGGAGTAACGCAGAAACACACGGGAACACTGATGAACCATTCAAGTCTGAAAAAACATTTCTCACCGATTTGTTTGATTCTGTATAAATGTTTTGTTTATTTTTGTCCTTTTTTTTTTTTTTTCAGATGTTATACTTATTCATTTGCACATGTTAGTATCCCATCTCGTGCAAGTTCGGCGCCTGTAACATCAGAAACCCGAGTCATGACCCCTCCACCACCGTGCCTTACAGCTGTCTAAACACGCACACACACACACACACACACACACACACACACACACACACACACACACACACACCATTAAAGGAGGGGTACTTACTTTTCACTGAATATCCTTTTATTTCCCTCTCTTCCTGTTCTTAAAAAGGTATGAAAGTGGCAGCTGCTGTGTCTTTACAGGAAGTTCTCCATATTCACCTGAATCTTCCTGACCAGTAAAGACAAACATTTACCAGCCAGTTCAGATAGTTCATGTTGGCACTTCTGATGAAACAAACCAGGAAACAGCCCAGGAAAGGAGGACAAAGGAGCAACGAATGTGAAAATAGTGTAAATATGAAATGATTATATAAACAACTATACAAATAAATATATTGTCATGTCTTCTTTTACATCAGTATTTATATCTTTCACACAATGAATTCTTAATCTCTGAGAAAAAACCTTGTCAGAATTCAGCCTGTCAGATGCTTGAAGGGAACTCTGCAGACATTTCCTGCCTCTTCTTACGCATGTATAAAGAGAACTACAAAAACAAATCTGTGACATCACCGACCCCGGCCATCACAGATGAATCTGAAACCAGACAAACCTGGCAGTCGGTGGGAACTGTGGTGGGAACATCTCAAGCTACCGCCGTCGGTGGGAACGTCTCAGGCTCCCGCCATCAGTGGGAACAGTGGTGGGAACATTTTAAGCTACCGGCGTCGGTGGGAACATCTGAAGCTACCGCCGTCGGTGGGAACATCTCAGGCTACCGCCGTCAGTGGGAACCAGGGTGGGAACGTCTCAGGCTCCCGCCATCAGTGGGAACAGTGGTGGGAACATTTTAAGCTACCGGCGTCGATGGGAACATCTCAAGCTACCGCCGTCAGTGGGAACATCTCAGGCTACCGCCGTCAGTGGGAACCAGGGTGGGAACGTCTCAGGCTACCGCCGTCAGTGGGAACCAGGGTGGGAACGTCTCAGGCTCCCGCCATCAGTGGGAACAGTGGTGGGAACATTTTAAGCTACCGGCGTTGGTGGGAACATCTCAAGCTACCGCCGTCGGTGGGAACATCTCAGGCTACCGCCGTCAGTGGGAACCAGGGTGGGAACATCTCAGGCTACCGCCGTCAGTGGGAACCAGGGTGGGAACGTCTCAGGCTACCGCCTTCAGTGGGAACCAGGGTGGGAACGTCTCAAGCTACCGGCGTCGGTGGGAATGTCTCAGGCTACCGCCATCAGTGGGAACAGTGGTGGGAATGTCTAAAGCTACCGCCGTCAGTGGGAACATCTCAGGCTCCAGCCGTCAGTGGGAACCAGGGTGGGAACATTTTAAGCTACCGCCGTCGGTGGGAACATCTCAGGCTCCCGCCATCAGTGGGAACCGTGGTGGGAACATCTCAAGTTACCGCCGTCGGTGGGAACGACTCAAGCTACCGCTGTTGGTGGGAACGACTCAAGCTACCGCCGGTGAGAACGTCTCAGGATCCCGCCTTCAGTGGGAACCGTGGTTGAGACTGTCTCAAGCTACCACCATCGGTAGGAACCAATGAGGCTCCCACAGGCGGAAGGAACCAGGGTGGGAACATCTCAGGCTACCGCCATTGGTGGGAACAGTGGTGGGAATGTCTCAGGCTACCGCCATTGGTGGGAACCATGGTGGGAACATCTCAAGCTACTGCCATCGGTGGGAACGACTCAGGCTCCCACCATCAGTGGGAACCATGGTGGGAATGTCTCAAGCTACCGCCGTCGGTGGGAACCAGGGTGGGAACGTCTCAGGCTCCCACCATCAGTGGGAACTGTGGTGGGAACATCTCAAGCTACCGCCGTCGGTGGGAACGACTCAAGCAACCGCCGTCGGTGGGAACGACTCAAGCTACCGCCATCGGTAGGAACCAATCAGGCTCCCACCAACGGCAGGAACCAGGGTGGGAACATCTCAGGCTACAACCATCGATGGGAACTGTGGTGGAAACGTCTCAGGCTCCCACCGATGGCAGGAACCAGGGTGGGAACGTCTCAGGCTACCGCCATCAGTGGGAACCGTGGTGGGAATGTCTGAAGCTACCGCCGTCGGTGGGAACCAGGGTGGGAACGTCTCAGGCTACTGCCATCGGTGGGAACCGTGGTGGAAACGTCTCAAGCTACCGCCGTCGGTGGGAACGACTCAAGCTACCGCCGTTGGTGGGAACCAATCAAGCTCCCACCGATTGCACGAACCAGGGTGGGAACGTCTCAGGCTCCCGCCATCAGTGGGAACTGTGGTGGGAATGTCTCAAGCTACCGCCGTTGGTGGGAACCAGGGTGGGAACGTCTCAAGGTACCGCCGTCGGTGGAAATGACTCAAGCTACTGCCGTTGGAGGGAACGACTCAGGGTCCCGCCATCAGTGGGAACCGTAGTGGCAATGTCTCAAGCTACCGCCGTCGATAGGAACCAATCAGGCTCCCATCGACGGCAGGAACCAGGGTGGGAACGTCTCAGGTGAGAACCAGGGTGGGAACGTCTCAAGCTACCACCATCGGTTGGAACCAGGGTGGGAACATCTCGATGTTAGCACCAGCTCACTGCTTTGACTTGGCTTATGCTAACCAAAGCTAACTGATGTTAGCTTATATTTATTTTGCTCAAATCTGAGAGGAAACTGAAATTGTGCCTTTCTAAACTCAATTTTTTGTTTAATGTTTGCATTTGACAAAAAATGTACAAAACTTCGAAGTGGTGACTTGGTCTGTAATTTGTAACTTCATACTCAGCACCAGTTTATTGTGGAAGTGATTTTTTTCATTATAAATATAAAAAATTAAAAAACCTGGGTCTTTTCTTGATAAACTTTCCACAGTATAAGGAAACCTATGTCTTACTTGATGTCAGACTTGACTATTTTCTTCTTGGCACAAATTGTCAGAATTTTTTAAAATTTGCATTTCTGATTTTCAAAACATGCAAATTTGCAAACGTTTAACATTATTTAAATTATTAAAATCTTAAAAATTGAATTTTTCATAGAAGAATTTATTTAAAAAAAAGACTTAAGATTTCAATTTTGAACAAAAAAAATCTCAACTGATGAAATAAATAAAAAAATAAATAAAAATAAAGTGTTTCCAGTTTAGCATGAAAACTCCAAGATTCTTTATTTCAGTTCTTCACGTGTTCTTATACAACAAGCTACACATTAAGAGAGCTCATTTTGTTTATATTGTAGCAACGCTACTAAGAACAAGGCAGAGATAGGCGCTTTGCAGGAATCTTGCTTTTATTTTCGGGACCACTGAACAGTCTACATGTGGTGGGGTCATCCTTCTCACCCCCCTCCTCACTTACGGTGCAAAACAAAATGAACACACCAGACAAAACAACCAACGCTGAACGGAAGAAAATGAAATAACACAATCGGCAAGTAAAACACATAGATTAAAACCCACACACCCACTCAGCTCAGGCCAGAACCGGCAGAGGAAACTGCATCCCATGATCCCCTGCGCCACCAGCTCTGACCGCAGACTCAAGGGGGTGTGCAACCGTCACTACAATATTCCAAGTCTGGATATTGAGACTGAGCTTGTATCTGGGGCGTCCAGTGGTTACAGGAGCCTTACAAGTCCTTTAGATTTAAACGGAAGCAGTTCCACAGTCCACCTCGGAACCTGGACTCCTGGTGCGTTCACTGACCAGTCAAGTACTCATGTATCCAGCAGGCGTCAGCACTGAAACAAGTGAGACTGGACAGGAGCAATGACTGCAGCTTGGAAGTGTGGAAGGCCGAGTTCAGCACGTTTAACCTTTAAACTAAAAATTTATTATTTTAAATTTGTTTTAAGACTCCTCCAGGTGCGAGTCAAGTCCATAACAAAGTCCATAATCCAGTTTCAAGCCCAAACCAGCAGGTCCTGCAGGCAGCTCAGAGGTCCAGTCCATGAAGCCTCGAGATGAGCAGAACAGGTCCATGATAAAGTCCCAACAGTTGAGAGTCAAGGCAGCAAGTACCCATCACAGAAAATCCACATCCAGCAGGTCCAGGAAGACCACGTTCTTAGTGAGGACAAAGAGTTTCAAGTCATGAGAAGTAAAAACTAAGATGTCCAGATGTTTAAATACATTTACAGAAGCACCTCCTTGCTGATTTACTGGGATTTAAGAGGGTAAGTTACAGCCAGATGCTGCGAATCATCAGTCACTGCTCAGCTGCATCAGTAGCCGTGGAGACCTGGAGAAAAGAAGTTTTACCAGTTTGATGTTGGAGTTGGCAGGACGGTGTCTTAGTGGTCAGCACTGTTGCCTCACAGCAAGAAGGTTCCTGGTTCCATTCCCCGCCCGGTGGGTCTTTCTGTGTGGAGTTTTTAGGTGTGTGTTAACACAATGCTTAAAGGGAATGCCATCAGCAATAGTCATATGATTTTTAAGACATATTAATTAGCATAATAAGATTAGCATCAGCTAAGCCATCAAAGCTTTAAATAAAAGAAACTAATTTTTGATTAATTGAAAAGGCTTCCAGGCCTTTTTGAATGAACCAGGGTTGGAGTGCATCAATTCCTACCAACTGTTCAATAATACAAAAGACCAAGAGGAGGCTTCAGAAGTCCTCTTGAGAAACCTGTGTGTGACGTCTTGTGGGATTTGTCTGGTATTTTTAAAAAAGTCCTGATAAAATTGACCAATTACTGGCTCATGGTAGCCAACTATGGATTATTATTTCTCCACATAGTTGGTCTGAGTTTAGGGGTATGACACCATCTCCTGTAACATCTGTTTGGCAGACTAGCCTCCACTGAAACCAATGACGTAACCTTCAGCGGGTTTAAATCACATCTGCCTGGCTGCAGTAACGTCATTCAGCCTGTTCCGGTGTTCCACAGGGCTCCATCCTGAGACCCTATCTGTCTTTTTCTTTTTTAAATCAACCAATTCCTTTTTACTATATTTTTCAATCATTTTTTCTATAAATATGTTTCAGTTTAACACTCGGTTCCAGTTTGAATTGTTGTAGGCCACAGTACTTGTGCAGTTGCTAAAACATAGAATATGTCTGGTGGTGGTGATGACACCGTCCTCCCCGGTCACTTATATATTTTTTTGGTTTTGTTCTTCACAGGTGTTGTGCAACATCACATTTCTGGGAGCATTGTTTCACCTTATAAGGCTTCACCCTTCATGGACCACACTTCCTATCTGCTTGGCTCCTCCCCTCCAATCACTTCCTGCATCTCTGCTTAGAGCACAAGATGCTGTCAATAGACAAATGGAGACCACCCACAAACGCGGGAGGTTTTCTACTTGACGTTTATTTCTCTGACACCTTGTACAGACTCAGTTCAGTCAAATGAAGGAAGCTCCTCCTACCGAAGTTCACCATGAACATCCTTAAGTAATGACCGTTGTAACTTCTGTTAAGACGGAAGTGATGAAAGTCAAAAGGAGAAATGAAAGAATTTTTTTTGCTCGAGTGACTCAACTTCCTCTTGGAGCAGTGAGCAGGTTCCTCATCGTCAGGAGCCTCATCATCACAATCACACCTTCAGTAATGTCTCACATGTTCACTTGATTAGATTTAAACACATTCATAATTACAAATAAGACAAAAAGCAAATCCATTCACTTTTACTTCTTTGTTTTTAAAACAGTATGTATCGTAAATAGTATAAAATGAACTGGGCACACCCCCTGTGACATCACACACAGGTTTTCTGACAAGCCTCTCGTTTGTCTTTTTTCATGGCAGGATTAAACCAGACAGGTGGTTTCTCCACTAAGCGCGGTAGCTACTGCAAAAGTGAGCTCCATAGTCCAACCGCTGACGCGGCTGACGAAGACTAGCTGCAGCTGCGTTGTGGTTCGGCGAAGCAACATAAAACTGGCTGGTTGTCCTCCAGCCAGCCTTGGGGGTTTACGTCAGCAGAGTTAAAGTCGTTGCTTCTTTTGTTTATCTTGGAACAAATGTAGATGTTGATCTTCTAGACGTTAAGTTGGCAGTTCAATCCAAAGTAGACATTTAGCTCCATTTTGTGAGGATTTGTGAAATGAATAATAAAACCGTATTTGTCCATCTGCTGGAAACCAGGACTCAGTGAAGACCCTACACATGTGGTTTTAATAGGTTTTATTTTATTTTATTGTGTGTGGCATAAACTCCAAAAAACAGATGAGAGTTCAAGATCTTCGATCTTCTGCGAGTAGATCTGCGTAAGCCAGGGAGGGCTTCGGCGTGAAGACGACCTGCGTCTCCTTCGTCTGACCAGTGGACAGCCAGCTCCACCATGGTGCTTGGGTCACCTGAGACCGGGCGACTGCTCGTGGGCCTGAGATGGCTCCAGGTGACCGGCATTGTACCACTCCCAGGCAGATTTCCATCCATTTAACTATCCATTGAAATTCCACGCGTCCAAAAGATGCAACCACCAGAACTCCCACCGCTGGGCTTCATAGCTGCTCTTCAGAAACATCTGCAACAGAACTGGTGAGTTTGTCCAGTTTTTTCTATACGCAGATTAAGATTTGCTGCCCCATCTGATCTGGAGAGGTGCCTTTAACTTTATTTTCAAGAAACAAGGTTACGCATTATAATGCAGGTTAAAAAATGTTGAGTTAATGTCAAAGCATCATCAATTACATCATCAGCAATCGTGGACATGAACTGAATCCTGAGCTGATGAATGAGCTGAAGAAGAACCACAAACAAACAGAAATGACAAACATGTGACACAACTTGAGCTCCTCTCTCTCTCTGCGAGAGTAGGTCTCTCTCTCCCCGAATGACTGGGCTCTATATTTAACCCGAAGGCCTCCTCCCTCCCTCTCTCACACATACTCGACATATCGAGGCGGCTGACAGACAACCAGCAGAATGGAGGTAAAACTCTGCTACCGCGTCTTTCTGCTGGACATTCTCTGTTTGTTTTCTGCTGCATCACACTGCGGTTTGTATAAACGTTGACAGGTTTAAAATGAAGTCTTGGCGGACGTCTCAACACTCGGCATACTAGATGTTTGGTATAAAGTGCAAGTCTGCGACGCAGTAAGAAACCTGCAGGTTACATCAGAGGAAACCAAACTGTGCATCTGGTTTCACTGACACTCCAACTGAGATGTCTCGTTAACTCAATTGATACATTTATTACTGCTGTATTAAAGAAAGAAAATCTGCTTTTTTACAAAGTTAGAACTGCCTGAATGTTTAAAGACAGGAATCGTTGTTAATATTACCTGACTCTGAGACTCTAAGAGTTTCTGCCGTATCAGTCAGAAAAAGCATATGAGACGTGTTTTCTGCTTTCAACTGCTCTCCCGACAGCCGACCAGCCGAACCATCTCTCTTCATCATCAGTGCTGTTTATTTAAATCAGCCACAGTTTGTGGACTCTTAAAAACAGCCTGTTAACAATATTAGAGTGCCTTAAGGCTCCAACCTCAGCCTTCTATTGTTTTACGTTTAAGAGCCACATCACAGACAAATCTTTTAGCAACTTTACTTGCATTAGTTTTTTTTACACAGACAAGACTGAGATCTGTCATTCTGGAAAATAAAAGCTTCTTATACATGCATAAAACAACCCATGTTCATTGTTGTTGTGCCCCAAGGCTCTGTCCGTGGGTTTCTACTCATTTCATTTAAATATGGTTTTAAGGTAGTAGATTCGTTCATTTTTACTAGATTGTAAGAGTTTAAAGTTTTTCTCATATCTATTTGAAAAATGAAGATCAGGTATGTTTTTAGTTGGTCTTTTGCTCTCGTTTTCAACATTAATGCTGTTTAAATAAATCACCTACAGTTTATTGACTGAAACCAGCCTGCTCCCCACTGATGGACTGCCTCAGGGCTCTGCTCTTGGGTTCCTATTATTTTTATCTTCAGAGCCAAATCACTGAGACTTTTTCAGGAATTTGATGTTTTATTTCCATGCACAAGATGCTCAGAAAATACAAACCTACCTTACGCATGATGAAATCAGACACCTTTGAGTCTTCAGAACCTCCAAACAGTGTATTGTACCGGGGCAAACAGACGTATTGCATAACAAGTGATGAATGTCACCTGTGAGCTGCTGCACATGCTCAGTGCTGTTCTTCACTGATTTGTCATTTCTCATTGCACATAAAAATGTATCTGAAACCAGTCCAGAGACAACTTGAATCTAAATTAGTTGCTGTTCAGTCACCATTTCAGACTCATTTCCTCATCTGATGACAGAAACGAAAATGTTTGACCACAGTTAACCATGACAGTGGACAGAAGTAAAAACGTTTTGTAAACTTTTTACTGAATACTGGAAATATCTGTGAACACTGCGTAAAACTACTTGGTCTGATGAACACCTGGTCTTCCTGTCAGCTGCAGAGACCACCGCCGTTCATCAGCTCTCTCATCATCAGGTGATGTCTGTCCGGAGTTCCTTTCCTCCTCCATCTACAGAGTTTCAAAAGCCATTTTTGTCAGCCACATTTTACCACAACTTGACTTGTTCTGCTGGTTTCGGTTTCAAAAAACCCCAGAAGGAACACCTACAAGACTCATTAAAAGGTTTTCACAATGTTTGAAAAGTAAAAAAAACAGACCGAAGAGACGTATGTATGAAGTATGTGTAACTAAAGAATACTGGTAAATGAGACTGAACACTAATCAGATTAATGGAAATGGGTCACATGATCAGATATAAAAAGCATCATAGAAGTCTGAAAGTATAATTATGCAGGTTTACAGACCTCTAAAGGATTGTGCAAACAAATCTGACTTTTACTTTACTTCAGACAAAGACCTCTAAAAACTAAATAAATATATGCATGAATTTGTAATTATTACTATTACTATTGTTTTTAGTTGTTTCCAATATTTTATATCCCAGAAAATTGCTGACAAAGAATCTTATCTGCAATAATGTTGGAAATCTTCTTCATTTTAAAACGTGGTGTTGACTGGATCATTATGTCGAACTCTCTCTTTAGGCTGAATTAGCACAGCAACCCCCAACAATGACACTCCCTTCACCGAGCCTCACAGTAGGAACATGTCTCAGGTGTTCAGGTGTATGGTTGTGAATATGTGTCCGTTCTGCCCACAGAAAGCTGTTTGTATTTGTGTGAACTGTCTCTGGTTTGAGTGAGTGTAGTGTAGTCAGAAGGGGGCGCTGTAGGTTTATGGCTGTGATAAACGGAATAGAGGTTCCTAACCAGAACCTGGACAACAAAGACTCAAAAGACCGCTGGTGTAGTTGTAGTTTAATCGCACCGGGCCAGTTGTACCGTTGCTGGTTTTGCTGAGGTTCAAATTTAAGCAGGTGTAAAAAAAGACAGTCACGTGACATCTAAACACAGCTGCTCTGTTGTTAGTGCTGTTAGTCTAACCTGAAAGTTGCCATCACTTCAGTTAATGTATGTATATGTGTGTATATATATTTACACACATTGTCAAATCAAAAAACTTTATTTATTCCCAGGCCACACTTTATACATAAAAAGAATAAACATAGAATAAACAAGAAAAGGCCTGATATCAGGTACAGACTGTAGACATGTGACTGTGTAAATAAAGTGCAAACTGGAGGGGGGGGGGGGCTGCTGGTAACTCAAACAAAATGACATTACTTTCTTAAAAAACACGTTCATGAACATGAACATGAACATTGAACATGTTCAAGCCTGAACTGCATCTGGAAAATGAAAGTCATCAGCCGGAGGAACTGGAACAACAGAATCCGACTCAGCCACGGTGACTCACGCCAAAGTTACTGTGAGTGGCTCCACGTTTGGCTGCAGGCTGCTGCTAACCTTAAGCTTTAGGACTAAAGTTGAGCAGTCCAGCGGGCTGCAGCGGACGGGCGCCCCCCAGGGCCTTTCAAGCTTAATGTTTGAAACAGATACCGATTTTCACCATCTTCTGCTCATCATCTTGGTGCTTACGAATACGAGGAAACAGCAATGCCATGTAACGCCATGGGGGACAGTTGAGACGATGTTTAAACTAAACACAAGAAACCTTCAAAGAAGAAAATTCACGGAAATTCTGAAGTAGTGAAAACATCATTTATCGGTAATTTCGCACATAGGTAAAGTTATATAAAAGAACTGGTCATTAATCCTGCAAACGCTTTATATTTCCCAGAAAGTAACAAAGATTCAACCCACAAAAGAGACTAAAAGTCCAGAAAAGGAAACAAATGTCCACAAGGTAAACACATTCATTTCATTTTTATTGATTCATTCCAGACATGCAAAAAAAATTATATAAAGCATAACAATGTTAACACTAATATGAATCTATAAATAAATAAATATACATATACACACATTTGAACATACAGAACCCAATGAAAACAAATCTATACAAATAAATTAATATGTTGTAAATTTATGTACACAAATCTATAAAATAAATCTATACCCAACGTGCACACACCTGTCTGTATATACATACCTGTGCACATGCACACACATAGACACACACATAACACATATATCCTGTTTAACATGACTGAAAAGAGGCAGGAAGACATAAAACTTATTTAATCCAAATACTTGTCCAATATTTCTTAATTACACTTTACAATTCAGAGGCACTCTTCATACAGACCCCCTCTAAAAACCAAATTGTAAATTTGGTTTTTAGAGTCTTATAAATTTATGAAAGAGCAACAACAACAACATGTACATATATATATATATTTAATGCTACATTTTAGCCTAAATTCACATCCAACTACACACTGATACTCACATACACACTATATATTACTATATATATACTACACTATATACTACATATACTATACTATATACTACATATACTACACTATATACTACATACACTACACTATATACTACATATACTATACTATACACTACATATACTACACAGTACATTTTCCCACCCTGAGAGCACCCAGACCTCCACCCAATCCCACCATGCTGCATTCCAACACCAAAACCACCCAAGTCCAGTCCCCCCCCACCAGCCGTTACCCAGCACCCCACAACGACAGTGCAAGAGCAGAACCTGGAGGTCCCCTGACCCGGTTGACCTGCACAACACGCATAAGCCAGCTCAAGCACCACCCACCTCCCCCAGCAGCCTGCCCCGAGCCCCGAGACTGGAAGCACCCCTGCTCATTTAAAGAATAAACAAAGAAAAACCTAACCAAAATAAACCACCTGATTTTAATTGTTACGTAAACTTTGTATGTTGCTATGCAGATCCACATATGAAACTAAATTCAGACTGAAAGTTAATGTTTCTTTATCTCTATCACGTTTGGTCCTAGGACACGTTCTTACACGCAATATTAATTCATATTAAGGGTTCATTCTGTGAAGTGTTCAGCTCTGTCACTTCAATGGCCCCGTCATGTTGGTGCTCCTGTAGCCGGAGGATGTTGCTGTAATGAGACCAGAACTGGACCGCAGAGTCAGGACCAAACCCAATGACAAACAAAGTTACATGTGTACACGCACAGACATCTTCATATGTGTGTGTGTATATATATATATATATATATATATATATATATATATATATACACACACACATTCTCCAGCACAAGGAGGAAGTGGTTAAACGGTTGTTTTTCATCGTCACTATCTTCCCTCAGCTTGTAGAACGGATGCACGCCTGTGGAAACAAAGCAAAGTGTGTGTGTGAGACAGTTCTTGTTTCTGAACATGATCAGGACTGGCATAATCGCCGACCATGTAAGGACCAGATGTCATTTTCTGGGGTTTTGGACAGAGTTAGAGTTAAAATGTCAAGCTGTTCAAAATAAATGGAAGTCAATGCAATGTACTCATAAACATACCTTTGTGAACTTTGTGTGCATGTGTGAGTGTGTATACGTGTGTGTGGGGGGTGGGGTCACATTATCTGTTGAATGTCAGCTATGTGAAGCCTTCAGCTGAAATGAACATGGATCAACTGTGTGTGTGTGTGTGTGTGTGTGTGTGTGTGTGTGTGTGTGTGTGTGTGTGTGTGTGTGTGTGTGTGTGTGTGTGTGTGTGTGTGTGTGTGTCTTTGGATTGCCATGCTTCAGTGGCAGCTCTACAGTCTGTGGGCGCCGGGCAAAAGTTTCCAAGGTACCCAGCCCTCATTATAATAAGCAGTCTGGTAATTCACTCATTCATTTGTTTATCGATTATTTATATGGATAATTGACAACTGTTTGCATCTTTTTGTCCCAGATACTTGCTATTACATGAATCTAGTGGAGTTTTCCACTGGAATCTGATTTGTGAAGATAAAATACAAACAATAAGAGTGAATTCAGAGTTAGGCTGTAGAAAATGCAGTTGTTTTTCTTTTTGTTCATCTTTACACAGTTACAGTCTGAGGAGTCTAACCTTTAACCTGAAAACAAGTTGTATTTGTAGCTAGTGATGGTTTTCTGGATCTTTCTAGTCTCTTTTGGAATGTGTCCCCTTCGCTGGTTGGTGTTGGATTTGAGTTTTGTTTAGCTAGAGATGGTTTTATCGGAGTAAAGCAGATAATTTCTCTTTTGTTTGGTGCACATATATGTTGTAACGTCAGCGTTGATCATCGTTAGGAACAGGTTAAAAGTGAAAAACTACACTTACAGTCTTAATCATCTCTGATGATGGAAGTAACTTCAGCTTTCATTGTGTAGAAAATATCAAAGTGGTGTGCTCATTCTAAATTAAAAAAGCGGGTGGACTACAAGTCTGCAGCTGTTGTTACTAGCGTCTGTGCTCTTGGAGCTCCCTTGCTAAGTTAAACGATCAACTTCTAGCTACTGACTTCTATGTAAGTTAGTTGTAAGTCGCTTTGGAAAAAAGCGTCTGCTAAATCTTTTTATACAGTTATTTGCTAACTGTATAAAAAGATCAGGACGACCCTCCTGTGATGTTGCACATAGGTTTATGAAGAGTGCTTCTGAAGCCTGTTTTCATCTTAACACCAGGCGGGCAGACGACTAGCTGAGGAGTAGCTGAGTTGCACCGGGACTGGAGATTGCTCGTCTGTGAATGGACTAAACCGCAGGCGGCAGGCGGGAGGCGGGAGGCGGGAGGCGGGAGGCGGGAGGCGGGAGGCGGGAGGCGGGAGGCGGGAGGCGGCAGGCGGCAGGCGGCAGGCGGCAGGCGGGAGGCGGCAGGCGGCAGGCGGGAGGCGGCAGGCGGCAGGAGGCAGGCGGCAGGCGGAGAAAACAGAAAACAGAGCAATGAGTCACTGCAGCAGCACCATTGCCCCATTGGTTAGTGTGCAGGTCAATTGGAAATGGCTGAAGTGACCCGAGCTGTGGGCCCAGATGAACCAAGAAGCAGAAGAGGCAGACCGGCTAGCGCGCCCTGGGTAGCCTTGGGTAGCAGCCTCCAAGCAGGAGTGAACATAGCTGCTGCTTTGCTTCCAAACCATCCAGACCAACCCAGAACCTTCCAGACCAACCCAGAACCATCCAGACCACCCCAGAACCATCCAGACCAACCCAGAACCTTCCAGACCAACCCAGAACCATCCAGACCACCCCAGAACCATCCAGACCAATCCAGAACCTTCCAGACCACCCCAGAACCATCCAGACCAACCCAGAACCTTCCAGACCAACCCAGAACCATCCAGACCACCCCAGAACCATCCAGACTAACCCAGAACCAGTCACAGCAGTCTCTTAGTACAGTTAACTACAAAATCAAAAGACCACGCCCTAATTGTGCATAAATGTGTGGCTTGATATCATTTTACCTGAAGCAGTATGATAACGTTTTGGTTGTTTCCATTGGTTTCGTGTCACCTCTTCTTCTTTACGATAATTTTTTTGTCTCATCGGCTATTTTGTCTTTAAATGGTCTGACGGCAGCTGATGTCATCTGTCCTGCAGAACGAGGCTCCGCCCCGCCGCTCGGTGGCTGAACTGGCAGGAAAATTCAAGAGCTCAGGTCTTCCTCCCAACAACAGCGTCGCTGGGAATGAAGCCGTGAGTTTGACCATCACATGACAGCCAGAACAAGGACAGCACACGCCTGAAGATGGCCAACATTTATGCTGCTGTCCTGTTTGTCATTTTCCAGGAGAAGCCGGTCAGAAGACGACCACCTCGTAGTTTACAGCTTCCTAAAGTTCATGGAGACGAGCAGGAGGTGAGACATTAAAAAAAGAAGGATGAAACCAGGAACAAGTAGAACTTATATCAGAACCAGAGAAAAACATAAATAATACTAAAAGAAGAAAAATGCTGATATTCTTAGATTTACTTTTGCTTTAATCTATTTGGAGATAGTTTTGGCTTGAGATATTTCATTCTTTTCATCATTTCATTTGTTAAAATAGATCAGTTTTTGCATTTCAGACCAGCAACACATTCCAAATAATGTTGGTACTGGAACAATTTAGTAACGTTATGAAACAGCTGATTTGGTTTAAGGTTTTTCTTCCACTAGGGAAGTTTTTACCTGCTGTTTTTATGTAATAATTGCTCGGGGGTCATGTTCTGGTCTCTGGAAAGCGCCTAGAGACAACTTGTGTTGTAATAGATGCTATATAAATAAAATTGAATTGAATTGAGTTGATTTCAACAGGTGACTGCAATGATGATTTGATACTCAAGTAGAATCGATGGAAGGTTTTTACATAACAAAGATGGGCAGAGAATCTCCGCTTTGACAACAAATGTAACAGAAAATCATTGAAATGTTTAAAAACATTGTTCCTCAAACAAATATTTAAAGGGATTACCAAATTCCTCTTCCTAAAAAGCAGAACAGCATTGAACCATTCTAGGATTTCAGTGTGTAAAGGAAAAAAGAGGTCATGTGGTAACCATCTCTGGACTCAGAGGCAGATGGGATGGACCATCATCATGACAATATGTTTTGTACTAACTGAGGAGTACCACAAGTCTTTGTACGAGAAGCTCTTTTTTCCGCTGCCTTTAAGTCCACATCTGTTCCTGGGACATCCGGGAATTTTTCAACAAGACACACATTCCTGAGACATAACTGAGGAAGAAGAGGGTATGATACTGGCCTGGTCCGTCTGCAGTCCTGGGGTGTTTCCCACAGTTAGCCTTCTACATCACGGGTGTGGTTTCAACTACACACCTGGATAAAAAGGTTGGACTCCTTCCATTAACGAAAGAAGACTCACAATTCATAAGCAAACTCTGATTTTCATCATTTAATGTTCAGTAAATTATTATTTGTTATTCCTTTTATTTCAGGACCTTTTTGGCTTTTTCATTCATAGATGGAAAGGTACCAATACATGTTCCACATGTGTATTTTAATACTAACTTGAACTTACATTGCGGGGTTCCTACCCTTCACCGAGGACATCTTCCATCATCAATGTCGTTGCCACCAAAAACCAATCTTTGGACCATAGGTCCAGATCTGTCATTCCAAACTACACAAGTTAACAACAGGGTCTGGAACGTTGGGAAACACCTGTGCTGCTTTACAACTTCCTTACCTCCATTGTTCTGGTCCTGGCTTTGGGAAACACCTGCATGGTTTCAACTATGTTAGTTGTTTATGGAGTTAGCAACAAGGATTTTTGGAAACGGTCCCCAATCTTCCATGTCTAAAGGTCCTAAGAGCTGTGAGAAGGAATGATATCATTACAAAGTTTTAGTGATGCAGTGTTTTTTAAACTTTAAACTTCATTATTCTTGTCAGTATGTATCTCACCAAACACCCCGAAATGTGTCCTCTGCTTTTAACCATCACTAGTTTCACTAGTTTCACCAGGAGCAGTGGGCGGCTGTCCCAGCACCCGGGGAGCCCGGGGAGCGCCCGGGGAGCCCGGGGAGCGCCCGGGGAGCAGTCGGGAGTTAAGGGCCTCGCTCAGGGGCCCCCAGTGATTCACCGATGATTCACTCCCCTTTTTGGTGCATCTCTAAACATCTGAAATATTACAATGGACGTATCATAGAAGAATGAAAATAATGAAAAAAATCCTGAAATATGTTGGGTTCATACTGTCTATAAATAAATAAAAGTCTGGTTTGAGGTTGTACAACCAGCTGTGGAACAACTTGTGACAGATGGAAATCCTCAAACACATAGAAGAAGACCGATATCAGTCAGAGTCAAGTTTATTGTCAATTCTACCACATGTGAGATACATACAGAGAATCGAAATTGCGTTACCCTCAAACCCTCGGTGCTACACAATAAATACATTTTAAACACAAAGTGCAAGTTAAAAAGAGACAAGAAACAAGTTGTGACATGACAACAACAGTTTTTCGGTTTGTTTAAAGTGACATGGTGCAAAGCAGGCGGTCCAGTTCTGCCAAAAGTGCCTGGTGCAGATACTGTGATCAGAGTGAGTGAGGGGGGGGGCAAGGCGGGAAACGGTGGAAGAGAAGGGAGAGTGTTAAGTGTCCTGACAGCCTGGTGGACGAAGCTGTCCTTCAGTCTGCTGGTTCTGGCCCGGAGGGTCCGGAGCCTCCTCCCTGAAGGCAGCAGACTGAAGAGGCTGTGTGACGGGTGGGTGGGGTCTCTCACGATGCTGAGGGCTTTGGAGTCAGACGGCTGCTGTAGATGTCCTGAAGTGAGGGGGGAGAGACACCAACGATCTTCTCAGCTGCTCTCACAATGCGTTGGAGAGACTTGCGGCAGGTTGCGGTGCAGGATCCGTACCACACGGTGATGCAGCTGGTCAGGATGCTCTCGATGGTGCCTCTGTAGAAGGTGTACCTGATGGGGGCCGGGGCTCTGGCTCTTCGCAGTTTTTGGAGGAAGTAGAGACGCTGCTGTGCCTTCTTGGCGAGTTATGCAGTGTTAACAGTCCAGGAGAGGTCCTCTGAGATGTGGACACCCAGGAACTTGGTGCTGCTCACCCTCTCCACAGCAGCACCGTTGATGGTCAGAGGAGCATGCTGGGTGTGTTGTCTCCTGAAGTCAGCAACAATCTCCTTGGTCTTCTCCACGTTCAGGGAGAGATTGTTGTCTGCACCACTCAGCCAGGCGGCTCACTTCGCTCCTGTAGTTTGACTCATCGTTGTTGTTGATGAGACCCACCACAGTCGTGTCGTCCACAAACTTTACGAAGAGGTTGGAGCTGTGCATCGGTGTGCAGTCGTGGGTCAGCAGGGTGAAGAGGAGGGGGCTCAGCACACATCCCTGGGGGGCCCCTGTGCTCAGTGTGATGGTGCTGGATGTGTTGCTGCCGACCCGTACTGCTTGTGGTCTCCCAGTCAGGAAGTCCAACAGCCAGTTGCACAGCGAGGTGCTGATCCCCAGCTGGTCCAGTTTGTGAACAGCTGCTGGGGGATGATGGTGTTGAATGCTGAACTGAAGTCGATGAAAAGCATTCTCACATAAGCGTTTCTGGTGTCCATATGTGTGAGGGCTGTGTGGAGGGCAGTGGAGATGGCGTCGTCAGTGGACCGGTTGGAGCGATATGTGAACTGGTAGGGGTCCAGAGAGGGGGGGAGAGCAGCCTTGATGTGATGCATGACTAGCCGTTCAAAGCACTTCATGATGATGGGAGTCAGTGCGACTGGACGGTAGTCGTTGGAGCAGGAGGGAGATGACCGTTTTGGGACCGGACGGATGTTGGTGGCTTTGAAGCACGTGGGAACCACCGCCTGACTCAGTGACATGTTAAAGATGTCTGTGAAGACATCCGTGAGTTCTCCTGCACAGTCTCTCAGTACACGACCAGGTATGTTGTCAGGACCCGGAGCTTTGCGGGCGTTGATCCTGCTGAGGGATCTCCTCACAGTGTCCGGTGACAGCGTCAGCACCTGGTCGCCGGGAGGGGGTGGTGCTTTCTGTGCGGCGATGGTGTTGTGTGCCTCGAAGCGGGCGAAGAAGGTGTTCAGCTCATTCAGCAGGGATGTGCTGCTCTCACAGGTCTGCGGTGGGGGCTTGTAGTCCGTAATGGTCTGAATCCCTCGCCACAGGCTCCGTGTGTCCCTGCTGTTGCTGAAACGGCGGGCTATCCTGCTGGAGTACCGTCTCTTAGCCTCCCTGATGCCATGGGACAGGTTGGTCGTAGCTGTCTTTAGACCCACTTTGTCTCCAGCTCTGAAGGCAGCGTTCCGAGCCCTCAGGAGTCTGTGGACTTCCTTTGTCATCCACGGCTTCTGGTTGGCTCTGACTTTGATGGTTCTGGAGTCTGTTACATCATCGATGCACTTGGCGATGTAGGCGGTAACAGACTCCGTGTACTCCTGGAGGTCTGTGGTGTTGTTGATGGTGGCAGCTTCTCTGAACATGCTCCATATGTGAGCAGGGACAAAACACCTCCATGAACTGACCACTGAGACACTAAAACCTACAAGAGACAAAGAGCTGGAGTTGGATAAAAGCACTCTGACAGAGGTGTGTGTGTGTGTGTGTGTGTGTGTGTGTGTGTGTGTGTGTGTGTGTGTGTGTGTGTGTGTGTGTGTGTGTGTGTGTGTGTGTGTTTCAGACTCTGGCTGACGGTGTGTCTTCAGTCCCTCACAAAGCAAAGAGGAACTCTGCTCTGATCGAGAAGCTGCAGGTGAGTTCATCTGTTTGTGTCTGCTGCCCCCTGCTGGAGTGGGCGGAGCAACAGTCTGGCATATCATAGCGTCTCTCCCTCCCTCCTTGCAGGCCAACCTGGCCCTGTCCCCCACAGCCCCCCCTTTGAAGAGCCCTGGCATCAGGATGCTGCCTCTCGCCTTCACCCCGCCCTCTCCTGGCTCCGCCCCAGCTGGCACAGTAACCACCTCACCTTTGACAACGCCCACCAGCCCCACCTCTGCCTGTCTGCTAACAAAAGAAGGAGCCTCCTCCTTTGAAGCCCCGCCCACTGCTGCAGAGGGAACGCTCCTGCAGAGCATCAGCAAGGTCAGAGGGACATTTATTTTATTTTATTATTCCAAAACTAAGAGTCAAATGGGTGATGTTACATTCTTTGCTCTCATTGGTCAATTTCCAGAGCAGAGCTCGAGTGTCCATTCGCCGCCGCCCTCCATCCCGCCGTCACAGAAAGTCCAGCAGCGGAGATACTTACGATACAGCGGATGGACAACCAAACACCCAGACCGAGACTGAGGATGCAGCAGCAGGAGGAGGGGACAGGGGAGGAGCAGGAGGAGGAGACGAGGAACAAGAGATGTTCAAGAAAGAAAGTCCAACAAATGCCTCAGAATCTCCGGAGACGAAGGAATCCCATGAAGAAGAGGAATCTGGGCACTGCAGAGAACTGAAGGTGGAAGATCCTGCTTCATCACTGCTAAGGGAGGAGGAAGAGGGAAAAAAATGCTCTGCAGACAAACAGAAAGAAGATTCCAGTGAAGGAGCAGTGGAGGAGGATGAGGGAAAAGAGGACAAGAGGGAGGTTTGTCTTCTTGGATTTCCTACAATGTTCACACCAAAAATAATTCCCGTTACTAAACAAAACCCTTTCATATTAGTTCTTCCAAAAACAACGGTGATAAATGTTAGACTAGTTTCTGATTTTACAAGATATTTCAAGGTCATGGACAAATTTTAAAAAAAAAAGCAAAAAATCATGAAAATGGACAGCATACAAAAATACTTGGACACACCCCCTGTGATGTCACTCACATTTCTGAACAGAGGCTCTGAAGCCTCTCACTGCCATGTTGGTAGGAAATGTTTAAACACAATCAGAAAATGGGTGGAACAATCAGCCACTGGCTTGAACACGCCCACATTACATTAGATACCACTAGTTAGCAACATCCACCCCCCACAAACCCCCTGTGACATCACAGGGGGGTTTTTTATTTGACTTTTATAATGGATTCTTTTAAGGATGTGCTCCACCCTCCAAATTATATAGCTGTATTAATTTTGTTCTGAACTCCTACCTAGATTAAAGAGTATGAGGACCGCTGACATTTACGTACCGTCTGATGTTTCTCCTCCAGAGTTCAACATGACAACGTACGGAAACATCCGGCCGCCATGATGAGGAGCCCCTGCGTTGCTGGGAGGGAGACCCTGCGATGGCGAGGCCTGAGGGAAAATGTCTGCCGCTACAGAGATGGACATTTAAGAAATGTGACGAAGAAACTCACAGGACGGTCTAAGAGCTGACCTGTGTTTGTCCTCATCATTGCCTCCAAGCTTTACCACGCCACAGCGCCGAGTTTGATCCCGCCCACACAAAATCATGAGATTTTTGTTTTTGTCCTGCTGTCTGGTGCCTTCAGAAATGATCTGGTGTCTTTGTGTGTTAGTTTGAAACACATTTGCTGCACGTGAAGACTCTAAATCAGGAAGCGAAATCGTCTTCACTGCTGGAAAACCTAAAGCTTTTTTTTAAAGTTTAATTAAAGAGCTTTTTATTAAAACAGCTGTGATGTTTTTAATTGTTTAAAGTGATCTATAAGGGGAAAAATGTTATTAAATTAAATACAGTTTAATGATAATTAACCATTTATTATTATTCAGAAGTGGTTTAGAAATCTCAGTATTTATTGGTTCTTTTATTTTTTTTAGGCTACTTCTGAAACATTTGCGGTTTTTGAGCTCCAGATCGACATTTAGCAGTAGCGTGTAGCATTAGCAGCTAGCTCATAGCATTAGCAGTAGCGTGTAGCATTAGCAGTAGCGTGTAGCATTAGCAGCTAGCTCATAGCATTAGCAGTAGCGTGTAGCATTAGCAGCTAGCTCATAGCATTAGCAGTAGCGTGTTAAACCAGCTAAACCAGCAGTGAGCAACACGGATCCACATCATGAATATTTCACTTCCGGGTTCCTGTACTTTGGTCTGGACAGGGGGCTTGAAGGCACGTTTCAGGTGGTTCATCTCCAGCATGACCGCTAGAAGTCAGGAACTGTTAATAGAAACTTCAAAAGCAAAGCGACTTAACCTTAGAAGATGCGACAAAATCATTCTGAAAATGAAGCCCAGAAAATATTCTGATCATTTAAACTTGTTTTATTGATCCGTGAAGCTCCAATAAGAACTTGGATAAAAAGTTGGACATTATACTTTCTTCAGATTTATAACTTTAAATTTCTCTTAAAACAGTCATTACTTATAAAATCCTACTTCCAAACAAGGTTGGGAAAACAGTCCATATGTGTCTGGAAGTGAGGAGACCAGTTGATGGAGTTTGGGGAGAGTATGTTTTGTTATCCAGCCCCTGACTTTGATTTTAAGTATGTTATTGTTGAGCATTTATTTCTTTGTGAAGAGGATTATTGCCTGGAGTTTATGTAGGTGCAGCGTTCGCGTTGCTTCATTGAGCTTTTCTTGCTTTGGAGGACGACATGGCCGGAAGCGGTTTCTGAAAGCTTCCCTGAACCCCCGCAGTGATGTTAATACAGACTCTTGTCTGTTTTATTGCAGAGCTGTTTGAATGATCACAATCCAATATTAATTTTCCGTTCTGTCCCTGACGTACAGAGGCCTTTTCACATTCTTAGACTCTTTATTTCAGACCTTTCAACAACAGAGCAGACAGTGTAAGTTGAAAGCGAATTATCTGCTGTGGAGACCTATGAGGAGCTTGGTCCAAACTTGGGTATTTCTGAAGTTTCTTTGGCCTCATATTTGACTTTAACTGACAGATTTGACTCAAAATAAGTGTAGAGTCTGAACTAAGTCTCATCTCCACCAGACATGGGTCAGTTCTACATTTTCTTCACGCCTTTGGTCCACTGTTTCCTCCATCGGCTTCACGTAAAACTCAGAAACCAATTCAAAATGTTATTACTTGCATATAAAGTCTGCGATGTCTGCAAGACCTGATAGAACCATATGTTCCTAAGAGAGCTCTAATGGCCCTAATGACACGACAGAACTATCTTATGTCATTCGGCCCACATCTGGCTCATGTGAAACAACTGTTCCCCTAGATGTCTCCTGTTAGTACCAGGTATTTTCATTTCATTACAAACCGCACTGGAAGGTTTGAGGTCAGCGTGGCCTTTCAGAGGACTTGGCAACGTTTGGTGTGATCCGCCAAGCATGCTGGGTAAAGACTTAAGAGATTTCCCACAGCTGACACGACTGCAGCGAGCTCAGGAGGCGGTAATCTGCCGGGGACTCCTACCTGGAAAAGAAAGCTCTGGGGGGAGGAGCCTCGGCTGCGATCAGAGCTGATTCTGGATAATCCGACTGATCCTATGAGACGCCTGAAACAAACGGAGGCTGGAAACTCTCTGGAGACACGCCAACATTCCGACTGGTCAACTCATCTGTCACGAGAGCAATTACAGGGAAAATTTTCCAAGGTGCTTCAAAACCAAATAAATCATCCTTTCAAAATAGAAGCACATTAGACAATTTTTAAAAGATAAAATCCCCCTTTGATTGGCATATTCGGGTTCACGTCCACGTTCCCTTCAGATTGATTCTTTGCACCTCAAAATTCTGATTTGACATCTATAGCGAGATGCTGTATCTTCTGAAAGTCTCCTAAACCTCCGATTCTTTATGGCTTAAAGCCATTATGTAATTTTTCAAATTTTAAGAAAGAAAAAAGAAAAACTATTTCACAGTCGAAGACAGCTGTATTTATTCTGTCAAAGGCGGAACTATTTTATTGATTATTTTATTTCTGTCCGTCCGTCCGTCCGTATGGGTAATCAATGCAGTCCAACCCTCTACGGCACAACTTTTTATTTTTATTGTTGGGGAAAACATTTCACCCTATTTGCTGGAAGCTCAGTGGACCCTAATAAAACATTTATCATAGCATCTGAGCCCCAGTTCAGCAGAAAAACCCTGCGTGGTCCTCAGAACCACCGTATTCATGTTTGACATGGTTCTCTTCTGCAGCTAAAGGCACTGGGCCATACACAGAGTTGTGTGGACCTTGATGTCAAGCTGGTCAGGTGGGTGTGAGCAGGGAAACATGGGAATCATGCCGACTCTGGATCCTGAGGACCAGGGTGGGGGAACACTGACACACATATTTGACTGCTTGACACTAGCATCTAGATGTCCTCTGGCAAGAACCTCCTGAAGTGCTAAAGGAGCAACATGATATCATGAGAAGGTGAAAGGTCTTCTCATTGTGGGATGTTCTCCATCAGGGCAGCAACTTCATCCTCAGTATTTCCTCCTTCCACCCATAAAGCATCCTGACATCCTTCTCCTGAAAGTGCGGCGGATAGTGAAGATCTTGAATTATTTTTTATGCTCGTTGTTTTGACTGACAGCTGTGTTGTCCTGAGAAAATGAACCAAAGAACATTTTAGTACACAACAAAATGAGTCTTGAAATTATTCAAAATACTTCTTAACATGGTCATGAATATGAACCTATTTTTTATTTAAAGCTACTACACATATAAACAAGTTTGAAAGTGATATTTAACTTACTCATCGCTGGTAGTGTGCAGCCTGCAGCTGGGCTTCCTGACAGAAGGGCTCCTCTCCATGACTAAGGTCACAAAACCTTCAACCCCTCTTTTTACTGGACATGTCTGGTGACATTTAGATCTTTTTAATTTCCCCAAAAACATTAAAAGGGCAGTGAGGTCCAGATCTGTGGTTTGTTGCCTCACAGTTGGCTCTGACTGAAAGTCGGAGATTAACGGTGATTCTTCAGCAGAAACCTGAACATGTCTGCAGTCTGAATAGTCAGATAAGGACGGAAGCTGTTCCTCAGCTCCAGAGCACATGACCTCCACTGTTTAATTGACCTATGAACATCTGCAAACATCAACTAGTTGACTGCAAAGCTCTTCCAGAGACGTGGATGTAAAGAAGATCTGATAAATAAGAGGCCATCAATCTAAGTAAACTAATCTAAACCTACATTCAGGTCTGTAGTCCGCTGAGCCAGAGAGGAAAGTAGCCTGGAGGACTTTTTCTGGGTCTCTTAGGAGACGATGAAGTTTGGAAGTCTCTCTTAGTTTGGTTCAACTTCAAACAGCTGAAAAAACCCCACTGTTAAGTTAGTGTTAGCCCAACTTCAGCTGTCTGACTGCGGTGGGCGAGTTCCTGCCAGTTCCCAGGCCTCCTCCTCCACTGTTTACACACTTTATTTTATTAATTAACTGATGTTGGACGAAGTCGGTTCTTACCGACGTTGCAACAAGGCTGCAAAAGTACTCTTCAGAAACACCTGGATGACGACACACAACAGTTTATCCACTTATCTTTCTTTCTTTCTTTCTTTATTTATTGTGTTGAAGTTGAAGATGTGGTTGCTGAAACAACAGCTGAGAAAGGAAGAGTGGGAATTTCCTAAAAGTGTGTCAAGATGAGAGCGTTTTCTTGCTCATGACATTAATTCATCTGTAGTGTGGAGAAAGGCATCAGCAGGTTAAACGGTTTAACTGGATCACGACCAGCAGTCCTAAACCTCTTAATGAAGGTGGTGGTGATGACGACGACGACGACGACGACGACGACGACGACGACGATGATGATGATGCAGAAACGGATCAAACACCACAGACTCTGGTTTCCATTTCAACACAGAAACTAGCAACTCTGACGTTTTAAATTCAAGCTGAAATGGGGGTGTTTCCTTAAATTCACATTTTTGGCTGAAGTTTTTGAAAATCACTCGTTTCCCTTTAAAATGAGGGTTAAGTGAGTAAAAATACATACATACTATATATATATATATATATATATATATATATATATATATATATATATATATATATATATATATATATATATATATATATATATATATATATATACATACATACATAAGTGAAAATGAGGAAACAAAAGTCTTGGTATTTAGAGGATTAATTCTGGTCCAGACTGTCTTTTTGACATCTAACAGATGGAAAGTCTTCTAAGGCGTCAAACCTTTGAATGTTTCCAGGTATTTCCAGGAACCTGAAATCAGAGATGCCTTTAGCGTTCCGATCCGAGTTCGTTGAAACACCGTGTCGTCAAGTCTTGGGATCTTACCGCTTGAACCGGGTCAGGCAGTTACGTAAGCCTTGGTTCAGGTGTACTCAGCGGGTCCGTCTTCGTCTTCAGCTAGTCCCTGGTGCAGCTCATCTCATTAGGTGGTTATTTTAGGAGCCTACTGATTCTTCCTTCGGGACCTAAGAGGGTTAAAGAGTCCTGAAGTCTTGTTCCTTCTCTGCAGAGCCACAGCAGGCTGGATGTGGGTTGGCTTTGTCTCAGAACTTGATTCTTTTGGATGATTTTTATCCCGGTTCGGTATCTTGTTCATGGTCCCAACATAGGACTGCAGACATCCTCTGAAGAAGTCTTCTTGGGTCAGAGGACCCTGCATTTTCTTTTTTTTCTGGTCGGGCCGCACTCATGGGGAACCACGGCTCAAACCTGGATGACATCCTGGCCGAGGACATGCACCACTGGTACAACAAGTTCATGAAGGAGTCCCCGTCGGGCCTCATCACGCTGTTTGAACTGAAGGGAATCCTCAACCTGAAGGGCATCAACGAGGATGCCAACAGCTACGTGGAGCAGGTCTTCTTCACCTTCGACATGGACGGGGTGAGCACCACACCAAAAAACACAAAAACTGAGTCTGCTCCACCTGGCCGCTGGGACCAGTGATGGCTAAAGGAAATCAGTGGTCACCCGTAGTAGTTAGTTCACATTCAGTCACTGAGTCATTTACTGGCACTTTCCATTTGTAACTTTATTGGTCCATCAATCATCTGGGTTCAGGCCATGAGGACAGGAGGGCAGGAGGGCAGGAGCCTGAGCTGAGGTATGCAGACATGCCTCTCTCTAGCCTCGTCCTCCAGCTCTTCCTGCAGGACACCGAGGTGTTCCTAGGAGAGACTTCACCTCTGCTTCAGGGCCTTCTCCCAGGTCAACATGCTGTCGGAAGCTTCCAGAAAGAATCTTAACCTCATGAACCACCTCAAGTAACTCCTCTGATTACACCCTTGTCAGATTAGCACCTTGTCAGGGGTGAAAGGGTTGCATGCTTGGATGATCCCAGGGGTTATGTTGTCCGGGGCAACTGCCCCTGGTAGGGTCTCCCTACCAAATTGGTCCTGGAGGATGAGTCAAACTATGGTCGTTTCTGTGGTTTCCCATGGACAGTGGAAAAGCAAGAGATCACTGTTCCTTGCCCGGACAAGGGGTGGAACCATCCTGGAGCCAGGTCTGGGGGAGGGGCTTGTTAGCCACTGGCCGGAGGCCGAGGCTTCAGACCAGCTACAAGGGTTCCACCTCTTGTGGGCTCCTTCAGGTGGGAGCAGTACGTTTTGGGCAGCAGCTGAAAGTATCCTGACCGTTGGCTGCTAAAACTGGTTCTGGGGACACAAATCAAACATTCGTATCAAATAAATAAAACAAAAACACCAAGAAGCTTCAAGATTCAAACTCCAAACACGAGGTGGCATCATCAACAACTATGCTACGAGGGCCAGACTGAGGACCGGTGGAGGCTCTGTTAGTGCGATACGGCGATAAACTCCACCTGTATGAGTCATTATTATCACACTAACGGGTAATATAGTTTTAAAGCAGAACAGATTTAACCTGCAGTAATATTAGCTGGCTGCTGGCTCCATCACAGTTAAACAAAATCAACTTCTTGCGGCTGGTTTTCGGTCAGACTGGTAGACTGGTTCTAGTTCCCTCGCCGATCAACACACCAACATTAATGCAACAAGGAGCGTTAAGTTTTTAGTCATTTGTAGCTCCCCTTCGGTCCTTTATTCAGAGTTCAGAGTCAAGTTTATTGTCAATTCTACCACATGTGAGACACATACAGAGAATCAAAATGACGTTACTCTCAAACCCTCGGTGCTGCACAATAAATACATTTTAAACACAAAGTGCAAGTTAAAAAGAGACAAGAAACAAGTTATGTAATGACATTTGTACAACACTTTACTTCATTCTCTCATTTTCTCTTCGTTAGTTCGTCGGTCTCTTCAGCTGCTTCAGCGTCATTTACATGAAAAAACTGCAATAAAGTGATATGGAGCTGTAATGTGAGATGACGGGATGGGAGTCCGAAGTTACTGAGGATGTCTGGTAGACTGTATGTAACAATGGACGGAGCATTCGGTCACGTGACTTGAAGCCCGGTTTTGAAGCCTTCATACAGATGCAGCCATGTTGCTCAGCAGCTCAGCCTCAACCCGGAGGTGAGATGGTCACCTTGGGACGGGTTTGCGGGGTCATAATTTCCAGTCACATGTTGCACGAATGTCCCAGAGGGCCAACAACAGTCCATGAGGGCTGCTCAGTCGCAACCAGTTTGCTTTCTCTTTAAAGCTACGGATATTTGGAAACCGAAATTGTGACTTTGTAAACTTGTCCATTTAAAAAAAAAAAAAACCCTTTCAACACCAACGGTGCAAATAAATGAAAAGAAGTCAGGATTTTTTAAGTCCGTGTTGAGGTGAAGCCCGAGTCTCTTTAAGAAACAACCAGCGCTGGCTTCACCTCCTCAAACACAATCGTCGCTGACCGTCGCCGACCGTCACCAATCGTCACCGACCGTCACCGACCGTCACCGACCGTCACCGACCGTCACCGACCGTCACCGACCGTCCCCGACCGTCACCGACCGTCACCGACCGTCACCGACCGTCACCGACCGTCACCGACCGTCACCGACCATCACCGACCATCGACCGTCACCGACCGTCACCGACCATCACCGACCGTCCCCGACCGTCACCGACCGTCACCGACCGTCACCGACCATCACCGACCATCACCGACCATCGACCGTCACCGACCGTCACCGACCATCGACCGTCACCGACCGTCACCGACCGTCACCGACCGTCACCGACCGTCACCGACCGTCACCGACCATCACCGACCATCGACCGTCACCGACCGTCACCGACCGTCACCGACCGTCACCGACCATCACCGACCATCGACCGTCACCGACCGTCACCGACCGTCACCGACCGTCACCGACCGTCACCGACCATCACCGACCATCGACCGTTACCTGCATGTGAAGGCTGGTTTGATGTGACTGTTGAGGCGCCGTTACGTTGAAGCCGAGCGGAACCCCCAGTCGCTTCCCGGTGTCTGCTCGGTCCGGTCATGACAGATGATCGGATTACGTGTGAAGAAGGTCGAAGAGCTCGGATCTGGACGCCAGGACATCAGCACACTTCAGGGTCACGTTTCTACTTTTACGTCCTCATGCCACACTTCTTTTAGTTTTTATTTTATACAAACAAGATATCTTTACTTTTGAACTTTTTAAAGCTCAAAAGTAATGTTTCACATAAAATTTTATGAAGTGTTTCACACGTAGTCCTTAATAGATAATTGTTAAACTTTGACATTAAGGATTTGCATTAATGACTATTTAATTTACATTTTACTCACTTTGTTGTTACTTTCACGTTGTTTTTTGTATTTATTACTACTTCACAATGTTCTACTTCATTCAACAGATATTTTGACTTCCCTAATTGTTTGAATTTCATGTGTATCATTTTGCATATTTATAAATTTGTTGCTTCGTACTCTTATTCCGCCCACTTTTATTCCCTATGACTTTCTTATTTTATAACCATAATGTCTCATTTTTACTTTGTCCTTTATGTATCTTTTCCTTTCTGTTCCACTGTTTGATTCACCTTTTTTTTGTTCGGATCCTGTAGTCCCCACGTTTCCTAATCTTCATGGTTGCCATAGAAACATTATTAAGGGGGGTTGATCTTAGAGCTTGGGTTCCTCTGGTGGCCAGGAGGACTCACTGCTTCTTTAAACGCTTTTGGTTAAAGCATCTAAATTTAGCGTTTTGACGCCCTGGCTTCTGTCTGCAGGACGGTTACATCGACTTCGTGGAGTACATCGCTGCCATTAGCCTGATGCTGAAAGGAGAAATCAACCAGAAACTGAAGTGGTACTTCAAACTGTTCGACCAGGACGGCAACGGGAAGATCGACAAGGATGAGCTGGAAACAATCTTCACGGTAACCACGACAACTTAGATGTGTGTACTTACAGCATGAATGTGTAAAAATGTGAACTGCTGCTGTCGTGATAAAACAGAACTGGTCGTCAATCACAGCTGACGGAAAAGATAAACAAACTGATCACAATGAAAAACAACGTGACATGTAAAACCAGACATGGAACAAACGACTATGGGAACATGAGCAGATTCAACAGATACAAAGGGGCGTGGCTATAACATGGAGGGGGAGGGGCTGTCGGCCTGTTCTACAAGTGACCACCAACAGCTGATCTTTTGTCTGTAGATGTTTGAGGGTTACCTGGCTGCTCCTCTCCAACCACTCATATCTGTGGATAAAGGTTGACGGCCTGTTTTCAGGCCCAAAGTTCACAAACTGCAGCCGCTCAGAGTTTCGTTAAGCTGCTTGTTCCCGGTAAGATCTGAGATTACCAACAAAGCCTGAGCTCATCAGCCACAGACACCTTAAATCCATCTCAAAGGTCCAGACTGAAGCACTCACCATCAGTCAAAGACTTCTGTCGCTCACCATCTCAGCCAGGTCTCAGTTGTAATTGTTTTAATCTTGATTATGAGCACCTGTGTTAATGGAGTCAAATGTAGAAAAGGTATTAGAGGTGTCCTGAAATGAACAGAAATGAACTTTTTCTTTGAAATGTCCCTGACCATTCAGGCAAACACATCGCTCTTACAGGAAATGATTGATTCACGAATCTGGAAGGATTTAGAGATAGTGTGGTTGTATAAGTGTGAGGAGGACACTTTCACTGAGTCCTGAAGTGGGAACGAGTTTTTACGGCAGCTGTGAACTGACTCTGATTCAGCATCACGAAGAAAACAGCTGGATTAGCTCTGACATTAAAAGAGTGCACATCTGTCTAGTGAGATCACTGAACTGGGCCAAAGGAAGCAGAACAAAGTGGGACAACCCAATCCAGTTACTATTTCAGTTTTATTTAAACAGCGTCTATTACAACACCAGTCGTCTCCAGGATCTTTTCAGAGACCAGAACATGACCACCGAGCAATTATTACATAAACAGCAGGTAAAAACTCCCCTTTAGAGGGAAGAAACCTGGACCAGGACCTGGATCATAAGGGGGAAGGAACCTGGACCAGGACCTGGATCATAACCGGGGACCCTCCTGCTGAAGACCAGCAGGTAGAACAGGAAGTAGAGAGAAGAGACACAGACACACCGTCAAAGGTACCAAAGACCAGATCCATCAGTATAATCATCTGTTACCTGGAGAATTGAGAGTTTTCTGTCCATCAGACTGGTACCTGGTTAGTTGGTGGACTACAGAGACCACTATCTAAACAGGTGTAGACAGCAGACACTGAGGTGGTCAGAGGTAGGACTGCAGGTCCGTGGATCATGTTGGTGTCCCCCTGCAGCAGGTCTACAGCAGCAGATCCAGGATGAAGCTGTGTTGAAGACCAGCTGCTCTAGTCTGGTCCTGCAGCTGCAGCTGTGACTACTGGTCCTGACACACTAAAGTTTACACCAACTAGATGTTTTACTGAACACAAACGGTTGAAGTTTGGTTTTAAAGGTGGAGGTGGTGTCAGCCTCCTTCACCCAAACTGGAAGTTGGTTCCACAGTGATGGTTCCTGATAGCAGAAGACCCGTCCTCCAGATCCACATCTGGATCTTCTAGGAACTACGAGTAAACCTGCACTCTGAGAACGGAGAACTCTGTTAGGAACATGAGGAACCATCAGGTCTTGGAGAAAACCAGGAGTTTGAACATTTTGCACTTTATACACAAGTAATAAAATGTTGAACTGGATTCTGAGTTTTCCAGGGAGCCGATGGAGAGAAGTTAAAACTGGAGAGACGTGATTCCTGTCAGCATTCATGCTGCTGCATTTTGGATCATCTGGAGGATCTTCAGAGAATTACTTGGACATCCAGCCAACAACACGTTACAGTAATCTAGTCTAGAAGACACGAACGTGTGAACTAGTTTTCCAGCATCACTCTGCGAGAGGATGCTCCTGATCTTTGTGATATTACGGAGGTGGAAAAACACAGTTTTACAAACCTGATTAATCTGCTGTTTAAATGACAAATCCTGATCGAATATAACGGCAAGGTTTCGCACAGTTTTACTGGAGGACATCACAAGACCATCTAATCCCTTCCTGAGCTGTTTGGGACCACAAACAACAACCTCTGTTTTATCAGAATTTAGGAGATAAAAACATTAGTGGACATCCAGTCCTTGATGTCCTTAAGACACATCTGAAGTTTGTCTGATGGTTCTGTTTCATCTGGCTTCATAGACAGATACAGCTGCGTATCATCAGCATAACAATGAACATTAATGCCGTGGTTCCGGATAAAACTTCCCAAGGGCTGCATGTATAAACTGAACAGGATTGGCCCTAGAACTGAACCCTGTGGGACACCATAGCAGACCCTCGTCTGTACTGAAGAAACCTCATGAACATGAACAAACTGGAATCTATCAGACAGATCTGATTTAAACCAATCTAGAGCTGTCCCTTTAATCCCAACAACATACTCTAGCCTCTGCAGTAAAATGCTGTGATCTATAGTATCAAAACAGCACTGAGGTCCAGCAGAACCAGTATGGACACTAACCCATCATCTGAGGTCCAGCAGAACCAGTATGGACACTAATCCATTATCTGAGGTCCAGCAGAACCAGTATGGACACTAACCAATTATCTGAGGTCCAGCAGAACCAGTATGGACACTAATCCATTATCTGAGGTCCAGCAGAACCAGTATGGACACTAACCAATTATCTGAGGTCCAGCAGAACCAGTATGGACACTAACCCATCATCTGAGGTCCAGCAGAACCAGTATGGACACTAACCAATTATCTGAGGTCCAGCAGAACCAGTATGGACACTAACCCATCATCTGAGGTCCAGCAGAACCAGTATGGACACTAATCCATTATCTGAGGTCCAGCAGAACCAGTATGGACACGAACCAATTATCTGAGGTCCAGCAGAACCAGTATGGACACTAATCCATTATCTGAGGTCCAGCAGAACCAGTATGGACACTAACCAATTATCTGAGGTCCAGCAGAACCAGTATGGACACTAACCAATTATCTGAGGTCCAGCAGAACCAGTATGGACACTAACCAATTATCTGAGGTCCAGCAGAACCAGTATGGACACTAACCCATCATCTGAGGTCCAGCAGAACCAGTATGGACACTAATCCATTATCTGAGGTCCAGCAGAACCAGTATGGACACTAACCCATTATCTGAGGTCCAGCAGAACCAGTATGGACACTAACCCATTATCTGAGGTCCAGCAGAACCAGTATGGACACTAATCCATTATCTGAGGTCCAGCAGAACCAGTATAGACACTAATCCATTATCTGAGGTCCAGCAGAACCAGTATGGACACTAACCCATTATCTGAGGTCCAGCAGAACCAGTATGGACACTAATCCATTATCTGAGGTCCAGCAGAACCAGTATAGACACTAATCCATTATCTGAGGCCATAAGAAGGTCATTGGAGACTGGAACCAGTGCTGTTTCTGTGCTATGATGCATCTGAACCCTGACTGAAAAACTTCAAATAGATCATTTCTATACAAATGCTCACACAGCTGCTGCAACTACCCTTTCCAGAATTTTAGAGATAAATGGAAGGTTGGAAATCGGTCTATAAATGGATAAAATGTCTGGGTCAAGAGAGGGTTTTTTAAGTAAAGGTTTGATTACTGTGACTTCAAAAACCTGTGGCACATATCCTAAGACCAGGGACAAGTTGATCTGGTCCAGTATTGTTGCACCAATGAGAGAGGAGTCTACAGGAACCAAAGAGTCTAGAGTCGGGTCAGGGAGGTCTACAGGAACCAAAGAGTCTAGAGTCGGGTCAGGGAGGTCTACAGGAACCAAACAGTCTAGAGTCAGGTCAGGGAGGTCTGCAGGAACCAAACAGTCTAGAGTCAGGTCAGGGAGGTCTACAGGAACCAAACAGTCTAGAGTCAGGTCAGGGAGGTCTGCAGGAACCAAACAGTCTAGAGTCAGGTCGGAGTCTAAAGGAGTCGCTGAACGCCCTCAGCCGCTGCCGGGTGGGTCTGGTGGATTTCCTCTCTATTTTTGATGATTTTACATCTGTGTTCAGCCTGGGCAGTAAAATGCTGCGATCTGCACTACAACCGAACCCAGAGCCGCTTGGATGTCAATTTAGAGTGTCAAATTTATTTACAACTGATGTTGAAGTGCTGTAGAGATATATGAAGTAAAAACAATAAAACACGTCCAAATAGCATGAGAAAAGGACTTAGATAACTTAGTTAAAGTCAGTGAGAACCTCAGGCTTGTGGACGTTCTAACGTGGGCCAGTAAGATGCTCCACAGCTTTGGACCAGCTAATGCGAATCGAACCGCAGCGTTCTGTACCAGCCGTCGGGCATTGTAGAAGCTAGTTATGATCATCAAAACTGAAGTTTCCTTTAAGAAGAAACAACAAAAGTTAGAAAGTTTACACGGTTGGTTGGTCACCAAGAATGGAAAATAAAATCCGTGACCCAGTGTTGGATCGGACCCTGGTGGCCCTCAGAGGCACTGTGGGTTTTGGGACAGTTCTGCCATCTAACGGCTGTTTGTGCATCATCTCCCCATGCAGGCCATCCAGGACATTACACGAAACAGAGACATCGACCCCGAGAAGATCGTGGCACTGATTTTTGAGAGGATCGATGTGAAGGGTGAAGGTACAAAAACGACACATGGACACAACACGCAGCTCTCTTCATTTCTGCTGAAAAGTAGCATTTATCTTGATGAAAACCAGGCGTACGCCGGTCAGCGGTGATGCAGCGGCCTGCTTCTGAAGCGGCGACATTATTTTACTAAATATCTGCCAAATTGATAAATGACATTTTAGTTATGCTGCGATGCTCAGCTGCTGAAAACCCCCAACCGGTTCCCCGTAACCTCAACTTAACTTTTTAACCTCAATTTTAAAGATTTTTTTATTTACGTTTTTTTAACTGAACAGAAAGTTTATATAAATCAGACATTACTTCTGGTTGATTGACAGTTGGCTCAGCCAATCGCCAGCCGCTATCACTGCTGAGCGCGGGCTCAGCAAAGCCACCACAGTTCATGCCGTCGTAATCATCTGCAGGGTTCCAGGACAAAGATAACTGTGATTGACATGCGGTGGGCGTGTCCCCGTCTGGCTTCGGCTCCACGCGACCCAACACCTCGTCCATTGTTTTATACGGTCCATGGCCCAAACACTGAAATGTACCACCCCCAAATCACGCATAAATGTGGGTTTATACGAATTCACCTGATAAGGTGACAGTTGTCATGGACTATGAAGACCAAAACCATCTTTTGTTCCACATTTGAAAATTGTTTCTGCTCTAAAGTTGTTTTTTTAACATTGAGGTTGATAGAAATGAAGTCATTGTTGGATCCAGATCCTAGAAGTCATCAATAATTAATCCAAATTAAATTAATTTACTTTTAAATGATTCTGCGTGGGATAGAAAAACAAGTATTAGCCGCCTACAATGGATTTAATGTTAGAAGTTTGCATCTGAAGCCTGACGTGAACTCATAACACAAGTGGAGATTGATTTTTTAATTGCAATGACAAAGTCTGTGTTTCTACAAACCGATTGAGATTAAGTTAGTTGAGTTACGAGCGTTGTGGCTCTGATTTATCCGAGACCAAACGCAGACAAATACTACAGTCACGCCGTTTTACATTTATGTGGCACGAACTCCACGAACCAGAGGACACTTCAGGATCTTCTGTGTTTTTCTGTGGAGCTGAAAACTACAGATGTCTGAGTTCTGGTCCCGGTGGAACTGATCCTCAGCAGCCACTGGCTCGGCTGTGTTGGAGGGGCGGGGCTTGCTGAAGCCTCAGTTGTTCTCCAGTTGTGTGTAACATCTTTGCTAAAATACGACACACCAGTAGTACAGTCTGAGGTTTCAGAAACAACTGTTGAAGGTGTTTTGTACTTCTGATCGCTCAGGTGAGATGACACTGGAGGAGTTCATCGATGGAGCCAAGGAGCACCCGGACATCATGGAGATACTCAACAACCTGATGGACCTGACGCCGGTTCTGGAGATCATCGTGATGGGGCGGCAACAAAGCATTAATAACTAACTGGACCCATCAAATAACAAGTCCGATGTGTACTTTTGTCCTCGATCCCAGGTCCAGCTGGACTCTGATTGGTTGTCCCTCAAGTTTTCTCCTCAACGCTCCTGGTCAAATCACCACGCCGGCAGACTGAAAAGTTTTCACAGATGTATTTATAAATATATTTTTTACATATGTTTTTCATTAGGTATCAGATTTAATAGAAAAAGAAAAAAAAAGTAATTTTAAAACCTCCTTGTTGACGCAAACGTCTGCTGGAGTCAAGTTTGTAAAAAGAAAAACCTTTTCTCTTTCTATTCGACTTGCTTGAAGCCGTTTTCTCTTACAGATTTGTTTTTAAAGTCAAAATTGGATTTCTGTTTTTTTCGTAAATGTAGACGTACAAACATTTATTTTTCATAGCTTTTTATGCTCTTAGAGCTGCAAATGTTCCCTTTTAAGTGCCCTAAAATCACAATTTCTGTTTTCTTCCAAATGTTATGTAAAAGTCAGAAATGTTAATTTTCAATCAAAACATTTCTATTTCAAGTTAATTTTTTTACAAACTTGAAAGATCAAGAAGTCAGAATTTGAGAACTTTAACTTTGCAAATCTGCAGGTTTACAAAGTCAAATTGTGAGTTTTCTCTTAAAGATTTATGAGTTTCTTTTCACACATTTGTCAGTGCATCTACTCAGAAATGAGATTTTGTCATCTTCCAGAACCTTTTCGTCCTTCACGTCCAGCTCGTCCAGCCCGTACAGCTCGTACAGCCCGTCCAGCTCGTACAGCTCGTCCAGCCCGTCCAGCTCGTACAGCTCGTCCAGCCCGTACAGCCCGTACAGCTTCTGGGGGCTAGTTCAGTGTATTTGTAGAACAACTTGAATTTAGACCGTTTGCAAACTCGTGATTTTGTACAGAAACCTTTATCGTGGTCGTCCTGCCAGCTCAGCTACTGAAGTCCGTTTTGTTCACGTTGAACTCTGCCGTAGTTTATCGTTCTGTTTGGGGCTCCAGAAAGTTAGAAATGGCTCCGGTATCCTACATGTACGTATGCGGTCATTTCTACATATCTGCTATTATAATAGTCACTATTATACGGTATAGTCACAATTTACTATGATTCAATATAATGACAAAGTTAACTAAATGTTATGTCATCATAAGTTGATACTTTAATTTTGACACTACAAGCTGTGACCAGAAGCTGCTCCGGAAGCTTACAAGGCTACTAAGAAAGAATGAATTAAGATCGTTAATCTGCTGTTAATCTGGTTCATCAGTTCATATCTGAGACGGATTATTGTGATGTAACAGAAAAGCTCTAAATACTCACATTCAGCCTGGGAATGATTTGTCACACAAATTAGTCATTTATAAACTCAGACATTTCAGTTTAGACCATGTGGGAGCGGATAAACCTCTGCTGAGGGTATGATTGTGGGAGTTTGCCGATCCTCTTAAAACTGTTGAAGGTGCAAATGTCGGAGCAGATCTGTCACCAATAGATGGTGGGTCTTGACATTAGTCAAAAGCAACCTGGAGGAAACAACTACAAAACATTTTTCACCATTAAAAAATAAAAAAAATCATGTTGACAACCTCAAGTACCCCCTTAATCCTGCTTCCACAGGATTTAAGAGGGTACAATTCCTCCACACCCATGTGACACAAATTTAACTTCTTCAAAATATTACTGGTAAAAGTTGCGCCTGGAATGACGAACCAAACGCCAACCAACGCCATGATGAAGCTGTTCCGGGGGTGGGGGTGGGCGTACTCAGGACTTATATTTATTTTTCCATTTGGATTCATTTTTGTTAAATAAATGACAAAAAACCAAGTTGTTCATGTGAGGTTGTATTTGCCAAATGCTAAAGCTCACTACAGTTAGATTATTATATTTAATTATTAGATATATTAGATTATATATTTTTACACAAAAAAACCCTAATTTTTACTCTTGACTGCATTTATATTAGTTATATGACTAGAGATCCTATTTAAATTGATTTTAGCCAGACGTACATGCTGTTTTATGTGAAGAAACAGCCCAGAACGTTAAAAGAAACGTTTTTAACATGTTGATGTAAAGTTTTATTGAGGAACTCAAACCACTTTTGCATTAGAAACAGATGTTCAAATCAGAAACATTCCACATAAAATTGGATTTAATTTGAAGAATTAAACTTGTAAAACAAAATGTTCACATTAGGTGTGAACACTAAGACAAGGATTTTCTTCCAGTCGTCGTGAGTTGAACGTTTGAGTCGGTTTTACTTAGTGCAGCGAGGTCAAGGGAACGAGTACCGATTATAAAACTGGTCTTAATAAGCACTTGAGGACATTTTTGTCCTAAAAAGCAATAAACTTGTACTTGGTGCAAGGGAAATTGTTATTTTGCTGCATTGCCTTATCAGTAAAGTACTTTTTTGAGCAAATGGAGTCTGTTTTGATTATATTACATATTAATTTTATTTATTTTTCCATGCACAGCTGTAGAAACGGTTTCTCCTCAAAACGTTAAAATGGGGACCCACATGGCTATGACTTAGAAATCCTGTTTTTATTTTTATAATTTTTTAGCAGAATTGTTTTATCTCAAACTACAATAGACGGAGTACCACAAGGCTCTATTTTAGGACTTGTTGTTTTCTTTGTAATCGTGCGTGTTCTTTCGTGTTACATCGTACACGGATGTTTCTATGTGCATGAAAACCATGAAACTCTTTCAGTCACGTGGTCGCAGCTTCTCCGTTTCGACGTGGTTTGTTTTTAAGGTTTTTGAGGTTTTCGTCGCCGTCGTCATTTGGTTCCAGTCAGGTCTGGGCGCTGCGCTACTTACCGCCTGTTCCGGTGGGTAACCAGGTTTACAAGCAGGAGGAGCCGATCCAGATGCCGAGAAGCCCAATCAAACCCAGACTCGGAGCCCGTCCAGTGTCCATTGGCAGTTCGCGTCCCGCCATCAGCTGGGCCACGTGCGGCATGTGACTTCATCCGCGCTTCTTTTTGCCCCGCTAGACAGCAACCAGCCGTTTCTAGCCGTCACTGGTGATTTCAACCACGTCTCTCTGCCACATTTCCAGCATTTTAACGGTTTGTCAATGTTGCAGCAGCTCCTCTGCACCACCTGCCCTCAGCAGGGCGGATCATAGTCTGGGCTCTCCTTCACCTACTGACCCCATCCTCAGACCACTGCTAGAAATGTCTGGAAGTCTCTTCCAACAGACGAAATCATGAACTGAATAAAGATAAAGATGTTACAAGAAAGAGAGAAGCCTGGAGTCTTGACTTGGTTCAGAGTTTCAGGTGAGGAACCGTTAGGGCTGATCGACGGACGGACGGATGGACGGACGGATGGATAGATCGATCACACGGACGAGTGCACTTGTGCCGGTCCCACAAAGCCGAGCTCAGAATGTAGAACAAACAAAGATTTTTCAGAACTTCTTTATTTAAATGTACAAAATAATGAACGTATTTCAGCTGTGTTCTGGTCCAGAGTTCCTGAAAGCCGCCTCCTTCAGAAGAGTCTGATGGGGCGCCGCGTTTGGTTGCAGCCCTATATCATGTAGTTTTGGTCCCTGACAAAGAGTTTCCATGGTTACTGTCTAAGAATAGACCTCAGCTGTTTCAACTCCTGAATATTTCCAGGGGCCGGTACCAATGGACGGAGAACACACCGTCTCTGGACGCCACCAGCCAGTCAGAAACAGGAATCGTGACGTAGGAGGAGCTACAACCAGACTACTATCAACAAAGCAGGTCGAGAACGTCTGCAGTGCAGCAGGAACGCTGCTGACGATCGTTGCTGGTTTTACTGTAGAGACTTGATCCACACTGTTCTGAATTGTAGCTCTTGGATGCTCCTGAATTTTTGTCCAGCAACGTATCTTCAGCAGATCTAAGAAGCAGAACCTCCAGTCTGAACGTTCCATCACCTCCACTTTCAGTCCATGTGTCCCTCGTTCGTCTTCCTTGAAGTGTGCTGTTGCTTGGAGGCAGGCAGTTTCAGGTCATGTGGGTGTGTTGGGGGCGTGGCCTAACCTCTACATATTTATCCATCTCACAGCTGTTTAGGTTTGGCGTCTGGCTTCAGCAGGCTGATGTACAGACGCAGGAAGGAGTAGCAGACGCCCACTGAGCAGTACACCGACGTAGCCAGCAGGGGGAGGAAAGGCAGCCTGTGTTGCCATGGCGACAAGGGGAAGATGACCTCAGAGGCCACTGCTAAAACAGCCAGACCCAGCAGGTAGAGGACCTCCAGCGGACAGAGCAGAGGTCCCTGGGAGCTGAGGGCAGAGTAATCTGATTACTCCAAAAAGAATGTTTATGATTTCCATTCAACGACACGTCATAAGCCCTCATTGGAAAACAGATATTGGATTATTACTAAATGTGTCCTGTCTGACCGTGTCATCACGAAACTGGATGAGGTCACGCGTGACATCGGCGGGTGTGTTTTTACCTGTGGAGCTTCCTGAGAGCGGTGAAGGAGAACACGGTGAACATCAGCATCAGACACACTTTGATTGGCAGCTCTGAAAAACATAATTAACCAATTTACTGACATTTGACTGGCATCTCTGATGGCCGTGTCCTGGAGCAGTTGGCTCCGCCGAACCGCCGCTGCTTCACTTTAACTCCGTCATCACAGCCCAGTTTGGCTCAGATAACGTTACATTAACTAACGGGGGCTGAACTGGGTGGGCGGGCAAAAGCAGGCAGCTGCGTTGTCCAGGATTTTGACCATAACATGTCACAGATGTTTCATTAAGAGCTCAGGAAGCCAAGGAAACTTCTGGAAAGACGCTACCTGCAGGGGTGAAGAGCAGCGGGAACAGCGAGTAATGTCCTGTGGTGGTCAGAACCAGGAAGATCCCAGCATCCTCTCTGCTCTCCACTGCCAGGATGCTACAGGAAGAAAGACAAGTGCTTTGATTTGTCCACCAGAGCTCTGATTACCGGACCGGACCGTCAGCGGACCTGAGAGGTAGGATGGCCATGAGGACGGCCTTCTCGTGGACGTGCCAGCCGAACATGAAGGAGCCCAGAGCGCAGAGCAGCAGGCAGCGCAGGAATCCACGGGCACCGCGAGGACGCCGCCAGATGGACGCCACCGCCGGCTTCACAGAAGAAGACACAAGATCCATTACAGACTGGATGAAAACCCTCCACGCCCACACTGACTGACTTCTACAAAACGGTGCTTCACAAGCCACATCTTCAGATGGACCTGGCGGACACGGAGCAGACGCGAGTGGTTTCAACTCACCAGGATGGACAGAAGAGTGCAGACGAGTGTGACGGAGGGAGAGATGGAGGGAAGCACCGAGTGCTGGAACTCCTGGACCAAGCCGCCTGTCATGGAGCCTCGAGGAAGCTCCGCCTCCTGCAGCAGCCTCAGACGGACGCCTGGAACAGACGAAGGCGGAGGGAAGTAAAGGTGTGATCGGACATCTGGAGACGCCGACTAGCCGCTGGGATGTTTAGGCGGCACGATTTTCTGCAAACGTAACGTCGTCGCAACATCGATACCACAAAAACGAGCAATGTGTCATTTAAAACTGCCGCCGGAGACACTCATTTAGATTTACCCAGAAAGTGTTGTTGCACCTTTGCAGTTTTCTATTCATTTTTTTTTTCTTCCCTTTCTTGTCAGTGTGGACATCGTGCACACGCTGTATGTACGATGCACCGAAATGAGTCTCTGCTTTTAACCCATCAACTAGTTTCACTAGTGAGCAGTGGGGCTGCTAGCAGGGCAGCGCCCCGGGGAGCAACTGGGAGTTAAGAGCCTTGCTCAGGGGCCCCCAGTGATTTACCATTGTGGGCAGCCCTGGGCTTGAACCTGGGTCCTCCACCCCCAAGCCCACCACTGTAACCACTAGGCCACCACTCCCATTTGTTGTTATCACCAGTGACGGCTAGAAACGGCTGGTTGCTGTCTAGCGGGGCAAAAAGAAGCGCGGATGTTATAATATAATATAATATAATATAATATAATATAATATAATATAATATAATATAATATTATATAATATAATATAATATTATATAATATAATATAATATAATTATATATATAATATCATATAATATAATATAATATAATATAATATAATATAATATAATATAATATAATATAATATAATATAATATAATATAATATAATATAATATATGTTTATTTTCCAGCAGAAACACTTGGTCTACTTTAATATCCGGTTTTTCTTCCCCGCTGGTCTGGAGCAGAGTCTCACCGAGTGTCGCCAGGCCTTTGTCCACCACGTTGTAGAGGGCCCAGATGTTGGGGGCCCAGTAGGCGTGACAGAGACCCCGTTTAAAGGGAAAGAGCCGGGACAAGACCTGAGGGAGCTGGCCCTGAAACAAGCAAAGAGAAACTAAACGATGCTTTCACCGGCTCACTGAAAAGATAACCAAAGCTGGAAACACCTCCTCCTGCTTCCACTCACCGCGGCAACAAAGGGACCGAAGGACAGAGCGCAGACCGACGTCACGATGGCGGCGAGAGCGAGCAGACGCAGCGGGCTGAAACTTCTCCACCGGATGGAGCCGTCTGCACAAGGACACACAAAAGCAACCTCAGATAAACAGCAAATTCAATTCAATTCAATTCAAGTTTATTTATAAAGCACTATTTAAAAAAAAACCTCAGTTTAGCCAAAGTGCTGTACAGCATAAGAACAGGAAAGTGCAGATTTAAAATAAAACATAAAACAGTACAATAAAAGTAATACATATAATTAAAAACAATTAAAACAAAGGTAATAAACTACAATCATACAAGTACTCATACACAAGAAGCCAAGATGTCATGCTCAGGATGGTGGGAACGCCAGTGCATAGAGGTGTGTTTTTAACAGGGTTTTAAAACGTTCAGTGGTCTCAGCAGATCTGATATTAAAAGGTAGTCTGTTCCATAATTTGGGGGCAGTGAAGGAAAAGGATCGATCCCCTCTGCTTTTAAGTTTAGATCGAGGAATAGTTAAAAGTAACTGATTGGTGGACCTCAGAGCTCTGACCGGAACATGGAGGTTTAAAAGCTCAGATAAATAAGACGGTGCCGTACCGTTTAAACTCTTAAAAACCAGTAATAAAATCTTAAAATGGATCCTGTACTGGACTGGAAGCCAGTGCAGGGTGGCCAGGACAGGAGTGATATGATCACGACGTTTCTTGTTAGTCAGCAGACGAGCTGCTGCATTCTGAACCGTCTGCAGGCGGCGGAGCAACAGCTGGTCAATCCCAGAGTAGAGGGAATTACAGTAATCTAGCCGGCAGGTGATAAAAGAATGAATAGCTCTCTCCAGGTCTTTCAAAGGAAGGTATGGTTTTACCTTACTTAAAAGCCGTAGATGGAAAAAGCTAGCTTTGACCACTGAACCGATCTGTTTGTCAAACTTAAAACCAGAATCAAAAATCACACCAAGATTCCTTACAGATTGTTTACAGTACACAGATAAGGGACCAATCACACTGTCATGCCCATCTAAAATGTTTGGCTGACCGAAGACTATTATTTCTGTTTTATTTTTGTTTAGATTGAGAAAGTTACTCTGCAACCAAGACTGGACTTCCTCGAGACAGATGAGGAGAGGTTCAATTGACTTTTTGCACTTAGACTCTATGGGCAGGTAAATTTGTAGGTCATCGGCAAAACAGTGGAAAGCAATTTTGTGTTTCCGAAAAATGGAGCCCAAGGGAAGCATATACAAAGAAAAAAGAATTGGACCCAATATGGAACCTTGAGGCACCCCACAATTAAGAGGGGATGCAGACGAGAAAAACTGGCCCAAACAAACAGAGAAACTCCTGCTTTCTAAATAAGACCGGAACCAATGTAGAACGGTGCCTTTAATGCCTACGTAGTTCTCAAGCCGCGATAGCAAGATTTGGTGATCTACTGTATCAAAGGCAGCAGTGAGATCCAGTAGAACCAGAACAGTCGGGTTGCCGTGGTCCGCGGACAGGAGCAGGTCATTAAAAACTCTAAGGAGAGCAGTTTCGGTGCTATGAAATCGTTTAAAACCAGACTGGAATTTCTCTAAAGTATCATTAAGATCAAGATGAGATTGTAATTGGTTAAAAACAGTTTTCTCTAAAATTTTAGATAAAAACGGGAGCTTTGAAATTGGCCTGTAATTCGCAAGAACTGAAGTGTCTAGATTAGGCTTTTTAAGGAGCGGCTGCACCACAGCATGTTTGAAAGCAGCTGGAACACAACCGGAGTTCAAAGATGAATTAATCAAACCAACAACACACAGCCCTATGCTGTTAAAAACATTCTTAAAGAGCCGAGCCGGGACACTGTCCTTAGGACAGTTGGAAGGCTTGAGGTGTTTGACAATTTCAGTCAAAGAAGATAGGGACACAGGCTCAAAAGTCTCAAAAACAACATTGCAAACGGTTGCAGATACAGGATCTGCCAAGGACAAGGATAAAGGCAAAGGCGGTCCAGTAGAGGAGATCTTATTTATAAAATACTCCAGAAATCTATTGCACAGTATCTGTGATGGCACAATACCATCTGGGTCCCCAGGATGTAAAAGAGAATTAAGAACTTTAAAAAGAAACTGAGGCTTATCAGAATTGCTTGATATAAGGCAAAGCACTCCAACTGATCCTGAGGTCGACACCAGGTACCCCTCTACTGCTCCCACAGCATTTAGGATGCAGCCAGGTGATCATTAACCCTTCATGATCATCAGGACCTGTTCAGACCTCTACAACATTCAGGTGTGTAGTAACACAATGCCAAGAGGGAAAGATATCAGTGGTTGTCTCAGAGAAGCAAATGTAGCTGGAAAACTTTATAAAACCAATCCAAACTCTGAAATTCAACGTTCACAAGAGGAAACCTTCAATCTTCCCAGGAGTGGAAAAAGATGTGTCCATCTAAAAAGAACATGGAAGCATGTTTAAGGTTCACAAAACTACATCTGAAACAACCAGCAAACATCTGGAAAAACGTCCTCTGGACACATGACACCAAAGTGGAGATGTTTGGTCTTTATGTCCAGAACCATGTTTGGAGGAAACCAACAGAAGCCCCTCAGACCCGCTGTGAAGCACGGTGGTGGAGGGATGATGGTCTGGTCCCAGATACCTGTCAGTTATTCAGTGGACCATAAAGTCCTCTGTAGACCAGAGTCTTTTAGAAACACACGTGAGGACGTCTGTCTGACAGCTACAGATCAGCTGAAACTGGGTCATGTGACAGGAAATGATCCCAAACAAAGCAGCACATCTACATCAAAATGAAGAAGATGAAAAGAATCCAGGTTGTGGAATGACCTGATCAACGTCAGACCTGAACCTGGTTGAGATGCTGTGGGACCATCAGAGATTTGATGGGAGTGTGTGTGTCGCACCTGCGTTGTCCTGCGTGAAGCAGTAACTCCTCAGCAGGAAGATGCCGTAGGCCGGAGCCACGTACAGGTAGATGTGCTTCAGGTTGAGCAGGACGGCGAACAACAGCGCCCCCTGCAGGTGCTGAGACTGTCACACAAACAAAATAAAACAACCTCATGACATCACACTGACAGAAGCCCTTTCAAAATAAGAGTTGAAAGAGTTGATTGCGGAACAGCAGTTTCTGTTTACGGAGATGAACAGGAAGTTTTCACCTGCAGGTGTTTGGCCACCGACAGCAGCAGGAAACCAAAAAGGAAACCGTTATACTGGAAATGAATGTCTGATCAAGAATGTGAAGGAAAAATATAGCTTAACATGTCGGGTCTGATGACCAACAGACTCCGTTGGTGTGGAATTAGATAGACACCGTCACTGGCTGTTGATGTACCGGTTTGTAAGCACAACTCTGATTCAAAAGTACAAAGATGCTTTTAGGGCAGAAGAACTCTCCTGAACAGAAAGAGTCGCCCCCTGCTCATCACCTTTCAGATCAGCTTTCATCTATCTTCTTCAGCATGTGCAAGAACATTCCAGACAGCACCCTCTGGTGGAGATGTAAAACACTGCAGTAGCAGAGAAACTTGGTTGAATAAACATAGGAGGACAGTCAGCCAAGACTGTGGATCTGAACTCTGATGGAACCTGGAATGCCTCTTAAACCAAGCTGAAGGATACGGTCGACGATGAGGAGGCCAAAGTTCCACAGCAGCAGCACCGCCAGGATGAAGGACGGCCGGCTCCAGACGTCCCGAGAGCCCTTCTGCTCCCGAACACACCTGCAGCACCTAGAGGAGGGCAGAGCCAATGAGGACGGAGGAATCGAAAGACCTGCAGCAGGCCAAGCAGCCCGCCAAGGACTGAGATGTGTTCAAGTCCAGCCACAGATGCTCGGTGAATCCAGAGGACGTCTGAGGACCTTCACATTTACGTAATGTGTTTGTTTTTGTGCAGAAGCTTCACAGGATCGTTTATGAACACGCATCCTGGTAGATTTTTAAATCAGAGGCAAACGGACAAAAAACATGTTTAAAGCCATCTCCGTCACCACATTTACTCTGGATAATTTGATGTCAGTTTCAGTTTAATAACAGTTTCTAAAATTCTTGACCTCTTTGTTGAATCGCCACGTTGTGTCAGATGTAGTCGCTCATCGAAGGTCTTGAGATTTTAATTTTCTTTCATGTTTGTGGAAATAAAATGATCATTTCATATTCCTGGTTCAAAACATCTCTGACAAGCCGCCGGGGTCCGGATCCGGACCGGGGGCACCTCCGCCGGTTGCCAGGGTCCGGATCCGGACCGGGGGCACCTCCGCCGCCCAATTTAGTGCAAATAAATGCCCCTTTGGTTGAAGGTTTTTCTCCCACCAGGAGAGTTTTTACCAGCCGTTGTTTATGTAATAATTGCTCGGGGGTCATGTTCTGGTCTCGTAAAAGGTCCTAGAGACAACTTGTGTTGTGATAGACGCCATAAAAACAAAATTTTAATTGAAAAGTAATAAAATAAAAAAACTATATCCTGTGCAATCATTTGCTGATTTCCGTTGCTGACTCATCACCGCCCCCTGGTGGATGTGTTGCTTAGCAACCATACAAACACAAATGGCACAGAGGAATGCTGGGTAGTGACGTAAACGACGTTCAGAACAGATGTACGAACAGTTTGAGTCACGCAGCCGGACCGCAGCTCGTGGTAACTGAGGTGAGGTGGGCGTGTTCAAACCAGCCACCAGGCCTGTGTGTTCCACCCATGTGACCACTTTTAGGTTAACCCAGCTAGATGGAGGTCCAGAGCTCTGCAGGCTCTACTCTGCAGAGGAACGGTGACATCACAGCGAGCTTCCCGTTGCCACACGGGTGACTGGTGACCAGCTGAATAGGTCTTTGCCACTTTCAGCTCAGCTGAGCTCAGCGGTTACACTAGTTAAACTGGGAGCGTCCTGGTTTAGGTAGAACAGTTAGTCTCATGCTGACGGTCACTCACTCTCTGGCAGCGAAGATGAAGAGCAGGTCGGTGAAGACCACCGACAGCCTCTGGAAGAGCACGGTGGGAGGGCTGCCATAGTTCAGGTTCTCCACCCGCAGCATGCTCCTGTCGAAGTGCTGCGCCGCCTGCGACAGGCCACACTCGAACCAGGCGAACAGCGGCGGGTAGTCCAGGGTCCACTCAGACGTGTTCTGCAGAGAGCAGTCGGGTCAGAGATCTGCTGGCACCTGGACCCCATCTTTCGTTTGCAACTCCAACAAAAGTCCACTTCATTTATCTGGAGAATTATTCCAGAAACATGCAGCATGGACCCATCACCAACACCAAAACAAACGAAGCCAGCCTGCAGACAACGGCAGCAGGTACAATCCCGTGACAAAGAAAGCACGTCCTCTTCGGAGTGGGCGGTTCCAAGCAGCCGCGTACCGACTGAAGGATTTCAGAGTTTCAGCCAGCGGCGGCTGACCATCGGTCACGGAGGAGCTGGGCACCAGCAGCTAACCTCAAGAAAAGCAGATGTTTTGCAGGTTTGAAGATCTGAAGCATTCAGGTGTGTCTAAGCACAACGCTAATGGGGGAAGACATCAGCAACGGTCTTAGAGAAGAAATTGTAGATGGAAAGGCTAATCAAGTCATCTGCAAACTATTTGGAGTTCAATGTTATACAGTGAGAAATATTATTCACAAGAAGAAACATTAAAGACTGTTGTTATTCTTCTCAGGAGTGGATGAAGATCGTTCTCCTCTACAAAGAACACGGAAGCACAACTGAAGGTCACAAAACGGAATCAGAACAAACCAGCAGACTTCTGGAACAATGTCCTCTGGATAGATGAGACCAGCGTGGTGGTGGAGGGATGATGATCTGGACACCTGCCAGTCACCAAGTGGACCATGAACTACTCTGTAGACCCGAGTCTTCTACAGACAAATGTGAGGACATGTGCCTGACAGATGAAGACTGGCTAAACTTAATCATCAGAATGGCTGAAAAACAAAAGACTCCAGGTTCTGGAACGCCTGAACCTGCTTGAGATGCTGTGGTGGGACCAGAATTCCTCCAGGACCATGAGAGCCATTGAAGAAGTCAGACAGCAAACATCTACTGAGAGTTGTTGCTGCTGAATGTGGTGCTTACAAACTGGAGGTACTTAGTGTTGTCCTCATAACTTGATTAGGTGTTACTGACCTCATAGTACCACCTTGTCAGCGGCAGACTGTGGGTGATGGCCAACCAGTTCCTGTGGACCTCAAAGTCTGTGGATCGGCTGGAGACAAACAGAAGCACAAAGATACCTTCAACAAGTCCAGGTGAAGTTTCATCCACCGTCACAACAGTTCAGGCCTCCAGACTAAAGAGCAGAGAGACCAGCTGGTCATCAGATCCTGCATCTCTGCTGTAACAGAGGTGTCTCTGGAACATCTGGACAGGAAACATTGGTGCTGAAAGGCTTCCACGGGTTTTAGAGCAGAGATCTTCTGGTCCCTGAGCTTCAGGTTTCCAACAACACCAAGTACTGATCCCAGATAAAGAAACAATTGAAGAATATCCAGACACAGAAAGGGGGAGACTATATACACAGCAATAAAGAAATCCAGCAATTAAAATGCAGTCATAATTATGTAAAAATAAAAACACTTTTAAATTTTGAAAGTTCAAAACATCAAAGGCCCAAATGTAAATCTGAATATAACTTCTTTTATCTGACAAATATGTGTTCCCTTATTTTCAGCAGCCTGCCCAGACCAGGTTTTTGTCGGAGAAGGTCTTGGATCTTTCAGCAAGACAATCCTGAACCACGTCTGAACAAAAGCCAGGCTTCACCGTGAAGAGTCCCGGCGCTGGGCTGGACCGCCGGCCAAAAACCGCTGGCGACTTGTGAAATAAACAATCCTGTTCTTCTTCCTGTAGGGGTCACCAGGCGGTGCTTCATGCTCCTCATATCCATGTGTCATAAAGTCAGGTGACCTTCCTGACCACAACCTTCTATTTTTTTAAGCACCGACACCATCATTTCATTTCCATTCTTGTCAGTGTATAAATCTCACGATACACCCTGAAACTGGACCTCTGCTGTTAACCATCACTAGTTTCACTAGTTTCACCAGGAGCAGCGGGCTGCTGTCCCAGCTCCGGGGAGCAGTCGGGGTTCAGGGCCTCGCTCAGGGGCCACAGTGATTCACCGCTGTTGCCAGCCCAGGGACTTGAACCTGGCTTTTTTACTTTCAGTTTCAACTCAACTATGAATGTATTAATTTTATTTTGTTGTGATAAACGATGAGCAGGGACAACCCGGACTTCAGACGGGTGAAGTTAAAGGTGGTGAGCCGACATCCACGCAGACACATAACAAAAGAGCTGCTTGAGTTGGTGGTTGACCCGTTTCAGCGTACTTCCAGTGAATTAGGTCAGAATACGACAACAAAATCAAACTATGACACCACCGTGTCCTCGGCTGTTTTATTCTGAAAGAGACGGAAGCACTTCCTGAAGCAGAACATATTGACGAGCGGTGTCGGGAATCGCACGCCGGTATCGGGAATCGCACGCCGGTATCGGGAATCGCACGCCGGTATCGGGAATCGCACGCCGGTATCGGGAATCGCACGCCGGTATCGGGAATCGCACGCCGGTATCGGGAATCGCACGCCGGTATCGGGAATCGCACGCCGGTTCACCTGTGCGGGTCGTTTACGCTGTGGGCGGGACTTTTATTTTGAAAGGCGGTTTGTTTATAAAAACCGGCGCCATAATCCGGCGGGAATTAACTGACGTTGCAGTTAAACTGTTAAAAACAAACACATTTTTTCGTCTTGCATGAGCTCAGACATTTCTGTCAACTCCTGGAACGGATATTCTTCTATGAATGCTTATAAAAGTCAACTCCAACCGCTTTGTTTAACAGACGAGTTTACAAAACCCCTGTTTTAGCGCTAAAAGGCGTCAGCCTCGGCTAGCCGTTGTTACCGAGCGTGTAAGCGGGACCCGGCGCCGCCGACGCGGGTCGGGGCGTCGCAGGACTCACTAGGCGTGGATGAAGAGACACTTGAGGAGAGAAACCCCCGCGGACAGCGACACGAACCACGAGTCCATGACGCCCACTCTGTCACCGCCGGAGAACAAACTTTATTGACAACGACACTGGCTTCTTCTTCTGCGATGAAACGACGGCAGGAAACCCACTAACCTGAGTGCGTCGCCGACACCTGCTGGTTCGAGCGTTGAACGGCTCCAACGACACCCGGAATGTTTTTGAATCGATATCGAGATTGACGGGTCGGTGGGCGTCGCGGGGGAGGCCGGTTCGAGTCCCGGCCCGTCGCGTGTTGCTGCGACTTTCCCACCAGAACCAACAAATTCACACACGAGGGCCGTGTGTTACAGCTAGCGACTGACGGAGAAGGCAGGTTTTTATAAATACCATATTTCATGCACATATGCACAAGACGCATTAGAACTGCCATAACATTTGTTGTTTAACATTTGTAAACACTGAAACTTCATCAGCTGTTCAGAAGTACCTTTGTAAAGTCGATTTGGCTCTTTGGTTACGGACAAGTGCGACTAATGAAGTTTTCACAACACATTTACAATTTTAATTTTGACTGCTTCATGTGATATCGACAAATGTAGCAGGTAGTAAAGAGACAAATAATTTAAACCTGGTAAACCTCCCTCCAGTGAATGTTCTGGTGATGTGACGTAGCCTACTATGCGTTTTTGTTTAACTTTGTTGAATTTGAACACACGCCTGTGTAATATTGGGTTTATGAACTTCCCACCAGGGGGCGCCGTCTCTTCACCCCGAGGGTCAGAAATCCAAGGGTCCCTGAAGGCAGCATCGGAATGCATCCGGTCAGCTGTGCGACAGTTTCTCCGAGTTTTGATTAAAAGTGGAACTTTCCACAAACTCCAGTCAGGGCCGAGTTCCGCCATGAACGCGCTGCTGAGGCGCTGCGGCGCGCGGCGCATCGGTACGTGGAGAGGTGAGCGCGCAGATCCGATCCGCGATCAGGTCAGTGACGTAGAAGCGGGTGGTCGTTACCTGGCGAGCTCAGGTCAGCAGGGCTGCTCGGTCCAGGTCCTCTGGGAAAAGGAAGTTTTTATGTTTCTGGACCGGACACAGACAGAAGTGGTTCAGACGGGCAGGTCGTAGGTCCGAGTCCTGCCGCGGGTCCCGCCGGGCTGGACTGACTCCAAAGTCAAAAGACAAAATCTCTCAAATGTACAAAAGGATGGTTTCTGGATCTGTGATGTCCAGAAACCTGCAGATCTGAACCTGTGAACGATGACTTTTACAGTTTTGTTGCCTTGGACGTTTAGTTTTTTTTATACATCCTTTAAATGTGTGTGAGGCAGGCTTCCGTACGGGAACGCCAGCAGCGACGTTCGACGTGAGGAAAGTGGAACTGACACCTCTGGAGCAGCGAAAACTCACCTTCGACTCCCACGGCCTGGTGACGGAGCTGGAGAGCAGCGGTGAGTGGAAGCGACTCAGAAGAACCCAGGGGACACGTCTGGCTCGGTCCAGTTGACCAAAACAACAACCGAATACTGAACAACCGGGTTGTGCAGTGACCGCCAGCTGCCTGGCCCGAGCTCAGCATTTAGACCAACCCAAGACCACCCAGACCGACCCCAGACTGACCCTCCAGACCGACCCAAGACCACCCAGACCAACCCTCCAGACCGACCCCAGACCGACCTTCCAGACCGACCCTCCAGACCGACCCAAGACCACCCAGACCGACCCTCCAGACCGACCCCAGACCGACCCTCCAGACCGACCCAAGACCACCCAGACCGACCCTCCAGACCGACCCCAGACCGACCTTCCAGACCGACCCAAGACCACCCAGACCGACCCAAGACCACCCAGACCGACCCAAGACCATCCAGACCGACACTCCAGACCGACCCAAGACCACCCAGACCGACCCTCCAGACCACCCAGACAGACCGACCCAAGACCATCCAGACCGACCCAAGACCACCCAGACCGACCCTCCAGACCGACCCAAGACCATCCAGACCGACCCAAGACCATCCAGACCGACCCTCCAGACCGACCCAAGACCATCCAGACCGACCCTCCAGACCGACCCAAGACCACCCAGACCGACCCAAGACCATCCAGACCGACCCTCCAGACCGACCCAAGACCATCCAGACCGACCCAAGACCACCCAGACCGACCCAAGACCATCCAGACCGACCCTCCAGACCGACCCAAGACCATCCAGACCGACCCAAGACCACCCAGACAGACCGACCCAAGACCACCCAGACAGACCGACCCAAGACCACCCAGACAGACCGACCCAAGACCATCCAGACCGACCCAAGACCACCCAGACCGACCCAAGACCATCCAGACCGACCCTCCAGACCGACCCAAGACCATCCAGACCGACCCAAGACCACCCAGACAGACCGACCCAAGACCACCCAGACAGACCGACCCAAGACCACCCAGACAGACCGACCCAAGACCACCCAGACAGACCGACCCAAGACCATCCAGACCGACACAAGACCTTTCAGACTGAAGGTTTTAAACTGTTAAGTCCCTAAAGTGAAGACTGGTGAGGAAAGAACATCTGCTGCCTATTTTTTCCCGCTAGTCTTCTGAGTTAATAAGTTAAAAAAAAAAACATTAATCCTTTTGGTTTTTGTACGAGACTTTACTTGATAACTTTTTCTCCTCTGGAGTAAATTTGGTTTACAGTTTAATTTTTGTAGGTTTTTATTTTAAATATAAACAGAACAGGAGTTTTTGTCATTATGATGTAGAGTCACTTTTTTTTTTTTTGTTTTGTTTTATATTTAATGAATTAAAACTGCCAAACTGAAACCTTCTGGTCTGAAGATGCATTTTTGTGTTATTTAAGTGTCGGTTTGAGTTAGTTTGTTTCACAGCTCGGGACAGGAATTAGAGGCTCGTAAACGATCCAAGTTTTCTGTTTTGGGTTTTCTAGTTTTGTAGTTTTTGGGGTTTTTTTGTGACTGTCTTTAATTCAAAATAACCACAGAATAACAATTTGTTTTTAGCTTATTCTCCTTAGTAACAATTACAACTTCTCGCAAACAAAGACTCTTGGAGGACGTTACGTCCACCGGTTATTTTATAAAAAAAACATATCGCAGAGATCAACTTAGTTTTTAACCAAATGTACCAGTTTAATCTAATTTATGAGGTATTTGCTGGATTAAAAGGCGTCACGTCTTTAATTTGCCTGTAAAAGTTAATTGTGTTGCTTTCGTGTAGGATTTGAGAAGCAGCAGGCGGAGCTGATCGTTTCAGCTCTAGTCACGCTGACCACCGCCAACATGGACATCGTCTACAAAGACATGGTGACCAAAGCTCACCAGGTAGGACTTCGGCTCTCAGCGGCATTCTTCTGTTCTTCTGCAGGATCTTGTGGATGGGTCTCAAATAAAAACAACCAGAGACAAATAACAGCATAGTTCACTGTCATACAGGCACCAAACGGTCCGGAGTCAGGTCAGAACGTAAGGGAGTCGCTGAAGAAATGCCCACAGCCACTGCCGGGTGGTTCTGGTTGATTTCTTCTCTAATTCTACTATTCGACTATTTTATTGCTAAAGAAGCTCATAACGTCTTCAGTACTGAGAGCTGCAGGGATGCACGGTTCAACAGAGTGGTGGCTCTTTGTCAGCCTGGCTACAGTGCTGAACAGAAAACGTGGGTTATTTTTATTATCCTCTAACACTGAATAATAGGCTGTTCTAGCTTTGCAAAGCGCTTTTTTTTTTTTTATACTATTAAACTATCTTTCCATGCACGATAAAAATAATTTGATTAATTGATTCATTCCAGACGTTAAAAAAAAAAAAACATATAAAGAACAATGTGAACACTAGTATGAATCTATAAATAAATAAATAAATACACATATACACACGCGCACACACACACATTGGAACATATAGAACCCCTTGAAAATAAATATATAAATAAATGGATCTGTTATACATTTATGTACACAAATCTATAAAATAAATCTATACCCAACGTGCACACACCTGTCTATATATACATACCTGTACACATGCACACACATAGACAAACACATACATACATATACACACACACACATACACATATACAGATATACATACACACATACATACATACATACATGTACACATACATACATGTACACATACACACATACATACATGTACACATACACACATACATACATGTACACATACACACATACATACATACATGTACACACACATACATACATACATGTACACATACATACATGTACACATACATGTACACATACATACATGTACACATACATACATGTACACATACATACACACATGTACATGTACACATACATACATGTACACATACATACGTACATACATACATGTACACATACATACGTACGTACATACATACATGTACACATACATACGTACATACATACATACATACACACACACATACATGTACGTACATACATACACGTACATACACACATGTACATGTACACATACATACACACACACATACATACATGTACACATACATACGTACATACATACATGTACACATACATACGTACATACATACATGTACACATACATACGTACATACATACATGTACACGTACATACACACATACATACATACGTACACGTACATACATACATACATACGTACACGTACATACATACATA